>JAGDQP010020437.1:16500-33280 GCA_022664845.1 Lepisma saccharinum | reverse complement strand
CACTGCCAGGAGCATGTTATACAGGCAGAATGTGGAAGTTTCCCCATTCGGACGCAGCGCTCTGGAGTATGAGGGAATATCTGCATCATGTGGCGCAGTGCACTGCAGATTCTGGTTGTGATAAAAAGACGCAGTTCCTCCAAACTCCTCAAGTTCGATGCGCGGCCTGCCGTGGGATTCTTGGCGCAGCGACGCGAGCGAATCGAGGGGAGTATCAACACGTACGGCAGTGCATGCAGCCGAGTTCCGCGTGTCACAAAACGTCAGCATGCTATACAGGAACAAGAGTTTATTGCGAAATCAGCGATTTTGAGGTTCTGTAAGAAAAAAGATGTTAAAAATTGAAATATGAAATTTCGAAGTATGACGGTATATCATCACTAGTAGATTACAAAATATCTGCAAAGACATCATTTTGAATCCAAAATGGCTGACTTCATAATCCATTTTCCAGACCGTTTGAACTAGAGATACGAAATTTGGCATAAAGGTGTATTAACAAGAGTAGTTTAGGAATAATTTACATTTTTGAAAAAGTTGTTAACTTGGATCAAAATGGCCGCACAAAAACTTTTTCCACACCATTCGAGCTATAGAAACGAAATCTGGTATGAAGGTGTACCATCACAAGTAGGTAACGGCAATGTAAGAAAACTTTTTAAAAATCGCTTTCTTTAATTCAACATAGCCGCCCAAATACCATTTTCCAAACCACTGAAGCTAGAGAAACGAAATTTGGTATGAAGGTGTACCATCACGAAAATGTTTCAATAAATGGATCAAACCACCGCTATGAGCGTGCAGCCCCCGAGGCGATATGGGAAAAGGTCTGCACAGCATGGGGCGCTGTCCCCAGAAAGTCTGATCACAATAAAGGGGGCGTAGCCCTAAAAATTTGAAGTTGGGGCGCACACGGAATTCTGGGGCAGCACACCCAGCGAGGCGAACCCAGTATATATATACACGTATAAAAAGCTGTGAAATCCGAGCAAAACACCAGATGATGTTCGAGCCTTAGGGTTGGTGGTGGTGGATTTTAGGGCCGCCAGCAGGAAGCAAATTTGCTGTATCATCACAAGTAGGTTACAATAAATATGGCAAAGCTTCCCTATGTTTCAATAAATATTTCATTCCCACGGGTGGTGGGTATGGGAAAAAATCTGCAACATGGAAGCACAGTGTCCTGGAGAGTGGTTACGATAAAGGGGCGTAAGTACCCAAAAACTCGAAGTTAAGGCCGCAGCCAGCTACGGGGGGCGAGGACCTAAACGAGGCCGAGAGAGCGAGTATATATATTATACACCTACAAAAAGCTGTGAAATCCGAACAAAAACACCAGAGGTGCAAAAAGTGGAGCCAAGTTCTTTAGCCCTAAAAAGGTGTGAAATGGGAGACGGATGAGCCAAGTTCCTTGGTGACAGCATGTAACAGGAACAAAGGAACTTGGCGCGAAGTGGCAAGGTTCATGATCCTCAAGCTATAAGGGTGGTGGGGATCCTAAAACCCACTACGTCCACCGCCACCAACCTTAAGGCTGTTGCCAGCTCGCGCCAAGTTCCTTTGTTCCTGTTACATGCTGTCACCAAGGAACTTGGCTCATCCGTCTCCCATTTCACACCTTTTTAGGGCTAAAGAACTTGGCTCCACTTTTTGCACCTCTGGTGTTTTTGTTCGGATCTACTATACAGGAAGAAACTTATTAAATGAAGATACTCTTTGAAGATAAACTATTTCGTAGAAAATAATAAAGTGTGCAACTTTCGGGACAACTGCAGTTTATTAGAAGTATTAATAAAGTAAAAGATATGTTGAAATTAAGCCAAAACTGGAGACTGAATATTAACCGAAACCTAAGTTTGGTCTAAAAGAGTTGTTGATTAAAGGGAGATATCCATAGTGCTGTTTCCGGCCATATAATTCATTTGTCTTTTCTGACATTGCTATCGAGGGACAGGGTGAAGCTTTTTAACACTTCCTAACGCTGACTTCTGGTGTGGTGTAATAGATAAACAGACATTTATCTAGAATTAGGCTGCAGAGGGAATTTCCTTTTTCAGACTGTTTATTTTACAAAGGGTGCGAGAGATCATCTTGCGTGATTCAATGTTCCGTTCAACATGGAACTCTCAAGACGTGACTTTCTAATCATAATCAATGATCTTCAAAATGGTTTAAAAGCAGAACAGTGCACTGAAGGTTTGATAACTACATTCGGGAAATCTTCCTCCTTCACTACACACAGTTGGCATGGGTGTCGTTAATTTCAAGGAGGTCGGGTCACCATAATTAAGTCCTTTATGGCACGTGAAACACTCTCCACTTAGCCCAATCTTGCTGTTCCCTTTTATCTAATCATATGATTTATGTTCCTGAATAGTGTCAAGAAGTTGGATTCGTCTTTTTCCTCTTCTTTTCCTTTAATCATATCTTTAATTGCATCCCTTAGTATACAGCCTCTGCGCCATCAATGTTACAACCTGTTATTTTATCTTGTTTATCATCTCCAGTACTGTTCATCTCTCACCTACTCTCTTTAGCAACTTTAATGACGCAACTTCTATGTCCAGCTGACCTTCTCCATGTTTACGGTTCGAAGACTTCTAATTTTCTTCACTCTTTCGCAGAGTCCGCGTTTTAGCTCCGTATAGCAAAGTATTATATATATTAGAAAACAAAGCCCAATAAGGATTTCGTATCTTGGCTCGTAAATCTAAATTTATTCCAACACGAATTGGTAACTCCAATATTTATCACTTTTAGATACTATTGCACTAAACAGCTGTTTCTCAAACTATGGCACGCGTACCAGTACGCGTGTCTCCTAAGACTAAGGGCCGGCCATATTTATGAATAACTCCCAAGAGTGGGTGCACCCAGGGGCATTGAAATTATATGCTCCTGGAAACCACCCAACTCTTGGGAGCGATTCATAAATATGGCCCTAAAGGTTCGGAAATGATGAACGATGTTTTACAACTGTTGATAGAGCCGTTAATAAAAAAGTCATAAAAGTTTTCTGACAATAGCGATTCGGAATGAATCACAATTTATATATATATATAGAGTCTAGGAGCTGACTCTCGTCCCGTGTGCACTTTAATGTGCACTCAGTTTGAATGCTGGGCAATATTATTCATCCATAGCAGAGTCAAAATCTCTGGTCACGTGACCTGGTTCATGGTCATTTGACTGCCATATTGGGTTCAATATGGCGGATTGGACATATCCTTAAGCGGTCGTAACTTCGCCATTTCTTTACCAATTTTGATGATTCTTTTTTTATTTGAAAGACGAACTTACAAACGGAACTTTTAATTCTTACAATGTTTTTTGGAATTTCCAGCCATTTTCCGAAAAAAAAATGAAATTAATAACGATCTCTTCATTTATTTATGTAATTATCTAAAAAAAAACGGTAAACCATTCGGTATTTTACAAAGAGAGAAAAAAAGATATAGAATTTCATAATCTTTAATTTGATGTGCAATACGTTATAGTTGAACAATTGGCTGTATAATTAAAATGAAACTGAAGCAGCCATGGGTAACTTTGGTCACGAAGAGAATACCCTTTCTGGAATTTGAGGCAATCATGACACTATGATGGTCATTATCGAAGACAAGACTGATGATAACGATAAGTCGATAACAATAAAAGGAGTTGTAATCGATTGCCAGTTCAGTTCATGTAAGCGGTCTTTTCACTGTCTGCTGCCTTGTCAACAGATTAAAAAGCTTCCCAAACCACATCAAGCAGACATTATAAAATGAACTGTGTGTCGTCGCTATCTGGTAATCCAAGAAGGTAACTAGAAAACTTGAATACCATATTGAAACTCATTCAACAGGATCCTACATGATGATGATTTCCCTCGTACTATTAGCACATTTACACGCATTCTCCCATATCCTGATGTTGAATTCAGTTCAATATACATTTATAGGAAGAATTTTTAAGTTTGCTTACTATCATTAAACCTAACAGAAGGTGCATTTTGCGCTGATAAGAGAATTTACTGGATAGAGAGAGGGACATAATTTCTTAAGGTCAAATGAGTATTCAAATTGGACAAATTTCAGTTTGCAAAACAAGTAATGTCATACATTGGGAAAAACGTGGAAGGTAGAGGAGATGAGAATATTTTTGTTGAAGCTGAAACATTTGGCCCCAATGTGATAGAAACTGTTCTTGCTAGAATACGTTATTCAAGGATCGTGAGAGGATTGCCATTAAAGCTTTACAGCGTTTGCTTCTGAAAGATTTCGTCAAATGTGAAGGAAACTTGGGTGTAATTGATAGAGAGTTAAATGATTCTTTGAAGAATATCGCACGTAGAAAAATGTACAAGAATCAGTCACAGTTTCCTGTTGGTAAAGGAAGAATGTGAACAATGATGGATCTGAGAGGAGAAATACAACCAAAGTGGCATTCTCACATTTTGATACCAGTTTGTTGACAGTACTTTCCCAATATTGAGAGATCTAACAAGGGCAAAGAGAGAGAGAGAGAGAGAAATGGAATTTGTTCATCAGTGCTGTCATAAGAGGCATTTCTTGTCTTCGTCAAACAAAATACTCGTGATAGACTAGCGTTCTCTTGGAAGATTGCTTGCAATTGCCAAATTTTCTTTCTGTCAGTGATCAAAATAAGAAGAACGATGTGTCTGTTATTAAAAATAACAAAGTACAGTACGATTAAGCTCTTGAACAAAACTAGAAGCCACTAACAGGACAAGGAACAGATTTTGTAATGTATTCGATAAATATGTGGACGAATTTATGAAGATTAATACTCTCTTGATCATGAAGTTTTAAAAGCTATAACTGGTAATTTTGAGGAATGTGTGAAGGAACAGTAAGTTTCTTTCATAACCAAGTAAATCCTTTTAATACTTAGGCTAGCAGTGAAAATTCAAGAGAAACATCATTATTAAAAAGATAAATTGAAGAAAAAGACAGTCACTTCCAACTGAACTGTATCTAAATTAGTGCGGAAGATCATTCAACTTTTGTGAGAGAGTTTTCTTGAAAAATTAAAATAAATAATGCACCCTATCAAAACAATACACCAAACATTAAAAGTTGTCTAACGGACTAAGGTTAATGTTGAAAAAGAAACTGCAAGGGCTCTTTGGATTATTGATGTACCACGATACAGAGACTATGAACTTACATCAACGTCATTTTTGTTAGTGAGGGATAGTTAGTTATCTGACAAAATAAGAGACAATCGATGAAAAATGTTAGATCTGCATTAGGAGGGGAAAAATTACCATAATTAATATACTATACCATTAAATCGAACCATAACTTAAGTGTTGTTAACTTTGTGGCTTGTGCAAAGAAGGTTCCAATCAAATCCATGAAGCTAGAAGTATTTGGCGAATACATATATCCTATTTGGAAAATGATTTGTCGAAAATGTGTAGAAAGTGAGCGAATTGATATTGAGTTTAATATTTATAAATACGGCAATCTGAAAAACTTGAGATCAAGGAGACAAACTATTGAGTATGAAGCGACAAATAATGTAACGTTGTTGCTTGTCGACCTACTAGGCTTCTTCCAAAAATGAAGCATTGTTACAGTCATATTTTGTTGATTGTTTGGAAAAGTAGAAAGTAAAGAAGAAAATATGAAAATCCATTTGATATTTAACTGGGAAGAGTGGTGAGAGCGCAGCCACTAATTTATCTAAGTGTAAGAGATGGTATAGTAAAGGATGAACAAAGTCTAGCTACTCAACATGAAAAGACTGATGTTTGTATAATTGTTCACGTATCACATAGTATGATGAATTATAAACGCTATCGAGTATTGATTTTTTTTGGTAGATTATACGGTTGTTTTTGTAAATGCTCTGTATTTCTACGAAACTAAATATAAACCAAAGTCTCTAAATGAACTATGGATGACATTTGACCTTGTTGGAGAAAGTTTTAGATATATTCCATTACACTATCTTACTATTGAAAACATAATAAGAAATAAATAAAAAGAACGTGACTTGTTCTAGTGAAGTGGAGATAGGGTGCGCAAGTCCCTTTAACATATGTATTTACAAGTTAGCAATATACATGGCGTGAATCGTTACTCTACTAATCATTATATCAGAATTGACAGAAAACATCATCTGGTAAGTAGTTATATGGTCTGTCACGAAGTAAGACCACCTACTGCAGATTCAAAACCTACACGTACGATCAGGCCAAAGTGGATAATTAGGATAATACATACTTACAGAACTGAGAAGACGAGCAGGGCTCGAACTGTGGACATAGCCATCGTGGTGACGATAGTTTGCTCGGAATTCCTTGGAACAGAATGACAGATAGCACGAAGCTTCTCCAATCGACTGCGACAGGATCTTCGGATGAGATCCCAGGTTGGAAATGATCTATCATAGCTTTCAGAAGTAGTCCTTTTATATTGTTTAAAGGACAGTTTTATATCCTTTCTAATCCACTTTGCTTCTGGTGAAAGTGACTGGTTATTTTTATTGCAGTCAATATTTATTTTCCCTTTACCTTTGATTTAATATTATAATTCATCTATCCATAATGTTCCTAACCCTCATTTTTACAGTTCTCTCCACCCAAGTTTGTAATGTTCTTTTTAATGTTCTCTGAACCATATATCACAATAGTTCCACGCAGTCTGCTACTCGCCATTCATTCCCTGACGGGTTGTGAAACAACGAGCAGAGTGGGAACAAAATTAGCTGTTCTCAAGGTTCCATTTCATGTGAAAGATTTACTGAGTGATTTTAGAACTTAGAAAAACTAATCAAAGGGGGCATAGAGGAAAGCAGAAGAATGCCTGGTTTGTACACTGGGGGTTGATCTCTGTTCTATGGATCTGTCTGATCTCTGCACTGCGGTGTTACCAATACCATCACAAGAATATAACAATTTTTAAAGACTCATCATCAATCCGGCCTCACATAAGAAGTACCTTCAGTGCTACAATTGGACATATGCTGTAGATGGGTTCCTTAAATTTTGGATACACAGAAAGATGACTTTTGATCCCAAAAGTGGCTGAAGATTTCACAGTACCTATGAATTTCTTTAGTCTTTGCAAGTGTCTAAAATGATTTAGAAATAATGTTTGCCCATGTAGAAAGCTACAATATTTGCTGTGAATTTTGTAAATGTAAACAAAGAGTTGTTAAAAATTGCAGAAATCCTTATCAACTCATTGGAAAAGAAGATGGAAAACGTGCTACCCTAATATTATATACTAAATTAATAGCTAAATCCATGTAAGGAACTTATGGACATTCGTGATACCAATAGATACCTAGAAGTTTTTTTTCTTTTCAGATACTTTCTTAATAAGAGCTATAATATATTGCAGATCAAATTAAAGATTATGAAATTCTACATATTTTTTTCTCTCTTTGTAAAATACCGAATCGTTTACCGTTTTTGAGAGAATTGCAAAAATAAGTAAATAAATCGCTACTAAATTTCGGTTTTCCGATTTTTTCCGGAAAATGGCTGGGAATTCCAAAAACATTGTAAGAACTAAAAGTGTCGTTGGTAATTTTATCTTTCAAGTAAAAAAAACAACATTAAAATCGGTTAAGAAATGGCTGAGCTACGACCACTTAAGGAAATGTCCCACGAGACCAAAAGATTTTGACTCTTCTATGGATGGGTAATAACGCCCAGCATTCAAACTGAGGGCACATAAAAGTGCACACAGGACAAGAGCCAACGCCTTCACTATTAATGTAAGCACAATACTGTGACCATTCTGCAGTCCTCGCATTTTTTTCGCGATTAGCACATGCGTAGTTTGTAAACAATAGGTTTAATTAGCCTGAGTATATTTCCGTAGTTAAAAACATGCACTAAGCATACTTTTACGCATACTCTTTGTTTTTCAAAGTTTGACTTAAAGCAAATTTGTTTTCATTTAAGATAGTTGTATGTTGCTACCTTGTGCAACGAAAAGCATGAATTTGACGGAAAGTTGTTGATTTTACTTAGCAAAATGTATAAACCCAAAAAGGAATATATGTAGACCAGCCTAGAGAATGAAGTTCCCCTAGATTGCGAAAATGTCCCACTGTGCGGATGTGGTTTTTCAGCTCCGCAACAGTGTGTGGATGTCATTGTTGGCAACTTAAAGTTTCTGTAGTGATGTTGGCAACACTTATTGACCTAATTTGTTTCACCTCCAGGCACGTCATTTGCGAGACTGTGGTATAAAAATGGGAAGTTAATTTAATTGGGGAAGTTTCTGTACTATTGATGGCAACATTATTGATTGTCATTTGTTTCATCCACAGATACGTCATTTGCTGACATGGGTCGCTGGACTACACTTATTCGTAAGAACACTTTAACTTTCGGCTAAAATTCGTGACGGTCAAGTTTTCTTACGTTTATTGTAGTTGAGTGACGATGCCCACTTTAATCTTACTGGTTTAGTAAATAAGCAAAATTGCCGTTATTGGCCCAAGGATAATTCCTGCATGAACATAAGTTACATAGTCAGAAACTCATCGTGTGGTGTGCAGTCTCCACAATGGCAATAATCTTCTCTTTCCTTTTTGCTGGTGAGCCCTGTCCAGCAACCTTGGTCACATCTCAACGGTATGCAGACATGCTTAACACATTCCTCGTATCTGAGCTTGCACACCTTTCTACGTACAAACGAGCCATTTTGGTTCCACCAATATGGCACTATGTCTCCCTGGTCTTCAATGTCAACCGAAAGTCTGTACATGCACCTCTAGCATAAAGTATATGCAAGGCAGCCACACATTGTTGGGGAGCTGGAAAACAACATCCGTACTAAAATCAGTAACATTCCTGTTCAGACCTTGTAATATTCCATGTACGAGTGTCAACGTAAAAAATGTTTGTCACCTGCAGAACCTTATTTTCAAATCATTAACAAGATTGTGAATAGTTTACAAATTGGAATGTGTAAGGGTGCAGCGGGTGCGTTGGTATTTTTTATAATAAAACCCAGTACAAAAAATAAGGTCGTCTTTATGCCAAACCCTGTATATGAGGTGTGATCTTTTCACGCGATCGTATCCCCTCCCGGAAGAATCTGGAGGAATTTCCTGACGACGCCTTTCAGGTATGTATAAAATATAGTGGGGAAGAGACTTCACTTGTTTCCAACAAAATACAGTTTGGGTCGATTGGTGCTAATTTTTCTTCTAAAAATTAAGAGAAGTGGAAGCCGAGACGTGTATAATATCGTTACGTGCGACAAAATTTGGATCAATCATTAGGATCCAGAAACTAAGCAGAAGTCACCACAAGCATGGTGGTTTGAAGATGAAGTGTCCCAAACCAGAGTGAACAAACGTCGAGGTATTGGAAAGAAGATGGTCGTGTCTTTGTGTTTTTATTTTTTAAAGAGACATCTTACGACTATTGATCTCTACAACCAATACACAATTGCTGCTGAATCGTAACGCAATCTTGCCTTCCTAAGGTATTCAAGCAATGGGATGTTTAAAACCCTAGAACAAAGATGGGCTATATTCTGCTCTACCATTCACAGTGCTTCAAGAACTGTGGATCTTTTGATTCAAGAAGAAATCGGAGTATTACTACATTATTCTTATTCCCACTGCTATTTTTGTGTATTCCGGAATTTTAAAGAATAGCTGTACGAGTCCCGATTTTGTTCGAAAGACGAAGCCATTTCTGCTACGTTTGAGGCTGTGAAAACCATAATAGAAGAAAGCATTGAAACAATACATTTAATACGTTTTGTGGGGGAATGAAAAGGTTAGTATAGAGTACTTTAAACTGTGTGTTTAGAAAATCAGGCGCATTTTGAGGGAGCAGCCAAAGTCTTTTCCCCTGATCCTTATATTAGTATTTGCTACGTTTTGCAGATATTTGTTCTTACCTGGAGGAAAATTTTTCATCTCAGGAAAGCTGCTGAATAGCGCTTCTTCAGCGAACATGGCGTCCATTGTGCCATCCCTAATCTAAAGTTGGAAAAGAATTAAAAGTTAATGTACTGAATATTACGTCTACATGTAATTCTAATATATAATAACATGTTACAAAGTTAATACGAAAGCAAATAAATTTGAATCATATACTATGCCTCTAATAGTCAATTTTATTTATGACCTTAATGAATGACGGTAAAATATGTTATAATTTGTACAGTGTACGATATTATTCATATCGAATTTGCTTATTTATTATTTTATTTCTCTTCTTCAATAGGGAATCTAGTTCCCACTTAAAGTAGCATTACACAATACAATTTCCTTTTAATAACAAAGTAAAACTTATTCATACTGAATTGAATTTATTTATGGCCTTCAGGCTTCTATGGTTAAGACCTTATACATTATGAATACACACACAGCTAACACAAGAAAAGCCAGAAGAAAAGACAAATTGGAATTACTTGACCATAAAGAGTTACATAGCAAAAGTCTACAACTTTGAAAGCCAAGAAGGCGTTACGGGCGAGGGAAGAAAAATAAAATGCATTATATTTGCAGATGATATGGTTCTTCTTGCAGAAAATGAAACATAACAAGATGGTAAAGCAGCTGCAGGAAAGCTGTGAGGGGTATGTAATTAAAATATACCTAAATAAAACGAAAGAGGAAGAAATGTAGCCATATATTGGAAGAGATGAAGTAGAAGAGGTAGTCACTATTGGAAAGTAATATAAGTGTGAGTAATAGATCAAGACGAGAATAGCGATGGTGAAACGGGTGTTCACTAAGAAGAAGAATCTCTTCTGCGGATCGATGAACAAAGAGTTGAGGAAGGGATTAATTAAATGTTTTGTATGGAATATTTTGTTGTATGGGGCAGAAACGTGTACTCTACGAAAGAGGAAAGAAATAATATTGGAAGCCTTTGAAATGTGGACAAGGAGAAGAATGAAAAAAAAATCAGCTGGATACAGAACATAAGAAGGGAAGAAGTAGTAAAGAGAGTATGCGAGAGAACAATTCTGAAGACATTAAATAAGAGAAAGAGAAACTAATTATTGCGCTGGTTGAGATATAATGGTTGAGATAGGAAAACGAGGTATAATGGCTCATTATATCAGTGTGTCCCTGATATAATGGAGCAAACTTTGGGAGGCGAACATAAAAACAAGAACAAAAGTTTTTTTAATGAAATTACGAAGCATGTGTAGTTTCAAAGCTACAGGAGTTGATAGTTAACGAGGCATCATCACGTCGTATCTTGACAAACAATAACATAAGCGATGTCGCCTTAGCTAAACACATGAAGTAGTACCCAATACACCTATTGAAGCTATGCCTATTATTGTAGAATGTGTAGGAGTTTGCAATGTTGTTTTATTATAATTTATGTTAGAGTAAACTGATTAGGAAAGAAGATATTTATTAAATAGTTGACAATCGAGTTATTTCTGAAACAGCACTGGATTTGAAAATGATGATGCATCTAAAGGAATTTTGTGCGCAATAGAATTCAAGGAAATAATATGATTTGTACTACAGAAAGTAAAACTAATTTGCTATTCAATATTCGTATGAAATGTCCATACGTAGTTAAATAGCAATGTTAGTGTCTATACCAGGAAATATGAATTTATATATGAGAGGCTAGGAAATCTGTTATATTGTTGTTATGGTGATGCGCAAATAATAAATCATGGATGAACTATTGTTTTGTTTAATATATGTGTTTATTATTATTGAAAGTCAGCAATGATATACAATATAACACTAGATCATTTCAAGGAATCTCACCTATTGGAATTAAACCGTAGTGATCTCACGTAACTTATAGATTAGGTTAAAAAGTATACTGGAACATTTTTATAACTAAGAATACATCTACTAAAGTAGAAGTTGGTTCATAAGTAGACCGTGGATTTTTAGGTTCTATAAATTAACTTTTAAGCACCTAAAATAAGCACTTTAAAATCTCAAATTTGACATTAAAACAGAAAAATAGGATCTTAAAATAAGTTATAAGAATTATTTAATTTTAACAATGTTACACATTTAAAAAAAATCTTTATAATACCAAAATGCACAAAAACGCACGTACTCCACTAAAGTGGCTATTAAAGGAGTACTGCGTTTGCTGCTCCTGAACTCATTCGAATGAAACTTTGCACGTAATAACTAGACCATATGAGAGTTCCAATAAGCAAAATCTTATGTTCATACCACGTCCGGTTATCATGAAAAGCGCGTCCAAAAATGACCACTTCCGGATTCTAATTTTTATAGTGTTGATCAAAGTAAATTCCGATATCTCCAGAAAGGCTTAAGCTATCAAATCAAAATTTCGTATGGCAAGTACTAATATAATGAACATGTCACAATGTAAACCAAATTACCATATCTTCAACAGTTTTGGAGATAAAAATTAGTTTTCTTATACCGAATTTAAAACTGTAAATTGATCTAGGTATTCAATTGACCCTTTATTCAATTTTTGAAACTAGATTTGGATTCAGCATCCAAATATGCACATTTTTATCACTAGTCATTTTAAATTTCGGGAAAACACAATTTCTGTTATAATAAAGAATTCTCTTTCGTTTTAGTAGAGCGCTTGGTAACGTACCTAACAAAAACGGAACTTATAATCCTGCTTACTCGGGCCGTCCATCCGCCCATCAGTGTCGAATAATAAAGCTCAGGAATTACAAGATGTAGTTGCAAGGGTCTTGCATAGATTAGCTAAGAGCTGATGGAACCGTCTTGATTAGTACAGTGGGTCAGTGTAGCCAACCTATTTTCTAGTAACTCAATTTTGCAAATTGTGTTAAATTGCCCTGAGAAAACCCCATGCGCACACGGTGTTTCTCCACCACAAAGCTCACATGGCACGAGCAGGGTTTGAACCGATGACTCCAAGCGTCAGAGGTGAGCGCTCTAACCACTGATCCACAACGTCCCCCTTTACTTAACGAGTTTACCCCTTTGTAGAGATCTATAATGTTATTTGTCTTACCGTTTTCCCCTATTTGCTTACCCTTCTCTGCAAAATATTTTCGCTTGTTATTTCTAAACTTGTGCGTGGCATTACCGTATTGATTTTGTATTTGTTTTGGTTTTATTATTTAGCCATCGCCGCCTTGCCTGTTTTCGTTCCTTATGAAGCATAATACATTCTTTGTCAATCCAAGGGCTGTTTTTCTGTAGTTTTTCTCACCTACGCGTTCTTTTTATGTGTCCTTGCTGTGTCACGAATTGCCACACACATCTTATTCCCATCATACGCATGTTTCGAGATATCTTCAAAGAAACTGTTTTCTTGTAAATATCGAATAATCACATCCGAAGTTTGCGCCATTGTTTCAGGGGCACACAGGGTTTAACAGAATTCGACCGACAAACTTGGAGAGATCATAGTACATCATATAATAATTTAAAGAAAAATCTTTGTCACTGCGGCGGAAATTTCGCCGCCTTTCAGAGCTACAGACTGGATATCATAACATTACGACCTTGTTGAATATTGATCCATCTTGAATAAAGAAAATACACAGCTTTCTGATAAAGCTGATTATATTTTAATTACACAAAAAGAAACTAAAGCGTAACAGTTTTGGAAATATATCACCTCCATCTTTAGAATGCACTATACAACTAAACATAGAAAATAATGTAAGCAAACAAGAAAGAAGCCTTTTACTTTCAACCAATCAGGGGTCGGTACTAATTATTGTTCACTTTTGTTCCCCTAGCGCTGCCCTCTCCTCGGGCGAGCGCACCTGCTATTCACTTGTCAAACTTGATGAGCCAAAATATCAAAACAGCTTATATCAGATAATTGCTGAAACTTTCTTCGTAGTTTCTCACAAAACAAGCCCTTCATTACACCGGCTTAGAAAAACTTAAGAGAAAAATAACAGAAAACGGTGTGTTCAAAATACAGTAAATAGGTTTATGAAGTTCATAACAAAATCAAAGAATTCGAGTAATAAACAAGCTAAAATACATATAAATAAAGGTTATATATAATACTATCAAAAACTACTATAAGAATGGCCTGTTAGTGTCCTCATGTCCTTCACTTTTTAATACTCCTTTGTTCCATTTTCAAAATATGCTCCTACTCTTCATTAATACTGTTCCAATTCATAGCCTTCTTAGCCACTTCTCTAATCCTTTTTGCATCTTTCCAGTTTTGAACTAACTGTCTACATTCTTGTTCTAATACTGTTGCCCCTTCCCAGTTCACTTCATAAGCCGTTTCACTAACGTGCTTGAAAATAGCATTAGTGCTTCTCTTTAATCTGACACTATCCTTATGTTTCTTTAAACGTTCTTGTAGCCTCTTCTTGGTTTCCCCTATATACACCATATCACACACCCCACACAGCTCTTCATATACGACTCCTGCTTGTCACGACTCCGCTTTCGATCCCTCTTTTCTTTCCTAGCGATATCCACCCTTCCTATATGTCTTAATCGCTTTTCTCCTTAGAATTCTCCTGATTTTCTCTGTGATTTCTCCTGACGTCCTTTGTTCTTGTCGTCTTCTCTCTTGTTTTCCTTCATTTCTTTTCTACTTCTCTTTCTGTCCTAGTCACCACAGTCATTCCCTTTCAGCTGTTCCCAAACCTTCCATACCTTTCTCCTTTTGCCCCTTATCCATAGTTCTCATATTGATCCTTTCATGCAGGTTCCGAATGAAATCCACTTTTTGTTCCCTCGTCGATGCCACTTATCTTATGCCCGCTGCACAGTTCTTCTGTAAATACGGCATTACAAACTTGCCTTCCCCCGTTCCCATTATTTTTATATCCAAGAAATTCAACACACTGTCTTCTTCTACTTCTCTCTCCAATCTAATTCTCTTTTGCTCATCATTCATCTCTTTAATAGAGTTCTCTAACTGTCTTCTAGTGGGTTTCCACACTCCAAAACAATTGTCCACATACTTACAAAACACCAGTAATTTATCATTGCGTTTTGCTATCACTGTTTTCCCCACTCGTTCAGTACCAGATCTGCTATTACCGGACTTATACATGAACCGATGTTTAGACCATCTTTAATTTTCACTATCATCGCACTTACCTTACAAAAATTATTTTCCCACACAAACTTTAATGTCTTCTTTATTTAATTCTTGTCCCAGTTCTCAATTTTTCTGTCTTTCATCACAATACTCTTAAAATTTCTTCTCTCGTTAACATACGTTTTACGGTCCACACTAAACATGACAGTCCTTTTCTTTCTTGTACTAAAATCTCCAATCAATTTCTTCGCCTCTGCCGAATTAACCACACTCCTACTTTTCTAATCTTCCCTCAGAGCTCCTGTGATCAGTTTGATCTTTTCCAAGCCTTCCATTAAATTCCCCCTACACTCCAATCAACACAGGTCTTAGTTTGACTTCCTTGTTGTGAATTTTAGAAAAATCTTTCATCATCTTGGGTACCCTTCTTTTATAATCAAGAAACTTTGAGAAACAGGCTGCTTATAGGGTGGCAGAACAAGTTGATATTTCCAGTACAATTCTCATATTACAAAATTGTGTAATGGGTGCAAAAAGGAATCTCCAATGTAGCAATTTCACAGAAATTCTGAGTCTATAAAATAAAGATGAGTCGAAATTCTATGAATGGGACTTGTTTTTTCAGCATGTAACAAAAATTAATTTGCGGCAAATTAATATCTCAAACAGGTTTTCTCTGCGGACCATTTTTAAGACGGTGCGTGGTTGTATAACGCACAAGACAAGAGTAAGAATTCCATACATTTCAACGAACTTGTGGTACATTTGTTATTAGTAAGAATGAAACCGGTTCGTAGGTGGCGATTACGTTTACCATCTTTACTCACACGGAAAGTCATTTGATTCTTGCATATATCCACCTACTGCAGAGACAGGCTGGGAATTCCTTTGCGGAACCCTTGCCCTCTCATCGCGCAAGTTTGAAATATGCATTTTTTGATAGATTAGATTTCAAATCTTTGCTGTCATGTTGCCTCAATTCTACTGTTAATGATATTAAGCTATAAAGTTCATTTTTCCACAATTTCGGCGTCCTGTGGGTCCGAAACACGGTGAAATTTGCACCCTGATGACTAAGGCTCTTTATCTTATTTTTTGGGGGTACTATCATCCCTCCAGATATGTCCCTTTATATATATTTATTTCCCTGTCTTTGATTTCCATTTCTTTTACTAGGCACCATTACACTTTATTTACTTAGTATCTAACAGTTGGCCACTAACAATATGTTTCCAGTCTTGACTCTGTATTTATAGATTTGTAGGACTGCAACAATTTCTATTTTTTGATTTAATGATGCGTAAAAGCCTACTGTGGTTATGAATCACTTTTGAGATTTACATATTGTTTAATTTGCTATAAACGGTAAGAGCAATGCACGCAAGAACGAGAACTGGCCACAAGTTTTTGGCAGTTTTTTTTTCATCTAAATATATACAATTGATAACTGAAAATCACCAACTCACCGAATAATCAACGGATCTCAGTAATTAATGTGGAGAGAGAGCTGTGAAATTTTACATACGGTCTTCTAACATCATGTAGAGTTCCACTAAGAAAGGATTTTACGAAATTTGCCCTCGTTAGTCAGTGTTGCTAACCTTTTTGCTTTCAAATGCTTCTACACCATTCGTCATGTATACACCAAATTTTGCATGCATACTCTTTGGCACAATTAGAAAATGGCTGTGGGGTTGAACGCTCTGCCAAAAACACAAGTTGTCAGTGTTGCCAACAAATCACTGATTCATTCACTCACAGAATAATCAACGGAACTCAGTAACTAATGATAGGGCTGTGACATTTTTC
>JAGDQP010020437.1:0-11500 GCA_022664845.1 Lepisma saccharinum | reverse complement strand
GCCATAAACTCTTGTTCCTGTATAACATGCTTCTGGCAGTGCTGACGTTTTCTGACGTGAAGAACTTGGCTCATGCACTGCCGTGCATGTTGATATGTAGGAGCCCATATACGAAAAATTTATATATTTTTAAAAAAGTGATGAAACCAATTCTAAAATTGGATGATTTGTCATGGAATGACTCTCAATTTTTGTAATAAAATTTTTGTTTTGACTTTCCGGACATGCCTAAACCACATTTGCTACAAATACTCATAAAAAATAATTATCTGCTTCAACACTTTCCAAGAAACCATCTTTTTATAATAGTTTTAAGTTTTTTTGTCGTTAAAGCTTCTGATCGTTATAAAATTTATAGTTTATATGCATGTTATCTATACAAATCTAGATGCTTGCATTAATTCCTACCAAATTTTGAATAAGTGTTCCATAGTACTGGAGGAGGTTGTAGAGGTAATGTTGATCACCGAAACAGTGTTGCCAACTTATTTAAAATGCTTTTTACAATGTATCCCCATTGGTTTGCACAAAATTTGGCATACGTGTTCATTAGGTATGTAATAGAAGCACTCCGGGGGCCACAGAGGAAACGATTGTCAATGTTTTCAGTATTCAATATTTCAAGTTGTTTCCATGTAGTTGAACTTATCCGGACAAACTTAGCATATAGGTTCTGGGACAGGTAATGTAGGTACTCGGTGCACTGGAGATGTCAGTGTGATCAACCAATTTTTGAAACGGTCCAACTGTTAGTGTTGTCAACATATTTTATTCACCCCGCACCAACGGGTGGTTATATCAGCTAGTATATGTATAATATTAATATTATACACTCAATTCATGTGTAACGTTAGATGATTTGCCTTTCATTGCATGTTACATGTTATACCGATTCAAAAACAAGGAAGGGCGGGGGATTATGGAACCTCTGTATTCAAAACTAGCATCCTGGCGAAGAACATAGAGGACAAGAATACCAGTTCACTCATGGATGGCAAGGGCAACAACCACCAAGGAATGGATCCAATGATCATCAATCAACAATACCAGGTGAAACAGGCTGTTAGGGGTATACAACCCAGAAAACGTTGGAACAGAACGAGAAGTGGAAGAACAATCAATCAAGTTATACATCTTCCATCTGCCTGAGACTCAAGGGCTGAAGAAGTTAGTCGAAGTCCCTCAAGCTACGAGAAAGAAGGAAGGCTGGAATACTAAAATATATCCTCAATCATCGTGCTTGTGTTGAGGTTCCACCAGCGCAACCACGCAATAAACCTACCATTTCAATGACAAATTTATATGAGAGTAGTCAAATCATCACCGAGTTATCTAGTTAAAGACAACGAGTCAGATAATGAGGTATACAGCGAAAGAATATTGGTATAAAGAGAAGACATCTGGTACAAGGATCCATGGTCGAAGCAAGTCCTTCTGTGCACCATTAGAATTTTACAATTTGCTCATTTGCAACGACCAAGGTTGAAGTGCAGATCAGTGGGCATGCTTAAGAGGCGATTCTGCATACCGAAAGTGAGGCCTGCTTGATGAACGAATCCACGTGGAGGGATATGCGCCAAAAAGCACTGAAGATTGCCACTGAAATCGTGTTAGTGGATTTTACAGCGAAGATAAAAAAAAAGCCTTCGTAGGTACGAAAGTCCAGATCGAACTGGCGGGAACGGAGATACAGTAGACATACTAGTCGAAAGAAGACTAAACAACGCCCTGCTATTAGGCGTGGATTTCCTGCAAGATGTGCACGCAATCCTAGGTTTTCAGAGGATAGAACTCAGAATGCCTTAGAAGTGCGCTAGGATTGTCAGCAAATTTCTCACATTCTTCCATGAGACCGAGAATGGTTTGGCAACTCGATTGAGAGTATAAAGTGTTTTATATTTGGAGCTCCAGCGATTTTACAAATTTCAGGTGAAAAATGTGGCAGAAGTGAATATAGATTACTAGAACTGCCCGCAAATATTGACTAGATTGATTGTGGAAGTTTCAGCCTGAAAAATGTTGTACTTTCAGCGTAATAAGTGAAAATTGTAAATATTAACAATGTCATAGGATACTCATCGGCTGAGGAATTTATCCACTTTTCGTGAAGTTATTGTGCAATGGAGGAGTTTAGAAGTTGGTATGGACATAGCCGGAGACAGCAGGAATAAGTTGTGCTTGATCCGTGAGAAATGGCATAAGGTAGGTGTTCTTTTTCAGAACAAAAGTGAGATTTTTGATACTTTGACGGTCGCCATTTTCATGCATGTTCAGTGCTCTTTCCACATACTCTATTGAGGAAAGAACTCTATAAGGTTTGGATGAAAAAGTCATGATAGGGAATTACAATTGAATTAAACATTGAACACTTTAGTTAGGTGTGGTTTATGTTCTACTTGGAAGTGAAAGGAACATGGTCTGGGATTTGAAATATTATATGCAAATTAAGCAGTGAGTATAAAAACTGGATAGAAGGAACCGTGTTATCTTGTTTATTGCGGCTAAAATTTTGTCGTGTTGGTGGGGAAGTGCTGAACCTTAAGAACTATTCGGCTGTTAATTGTGGGTATGGAGAAAAGTAGGATTTTCCATTGAAATATTTTTTTCTGGTTCTTCAAATTGAAGTTGTTAGTCTGTAGAGAGGTCCATTCTGAGGGTGATTCCAGAGATTCACAAAAAATATCGAATAGGAAGCAAGACATTAACAAAGTAAAAACTTCGCTTGTCACATCATCGTAAAAACTTTTTTCAGAAGCCCAGAGCTCGAAAACTGGTGGCCCTATGTTAAAAATTGCAATGGGAGAAAGTGTCAGGAATTACCGGCCCTATATTTTGAGCCCATTTTGGAAGCTTATAGAATTTTCTCTCCTTCCATATTTTGAGGGTTGTACAGATTTCAAGAGGAGGCCCGTGTGACCGGAAGTTTTTGTGGTCACTCGATTTCGTGGTTGTGTGCGTTGTGAGTTAAAGGAACGGTCTCGATATTTGGTGGATTGATCGTACTAATTAACTGTGACCTGACAGGAGGATTTATTGAGCAGAAACAGTTTTGGGAACGCTATTTATTGGAACGTTGATGTAGTGTTATGACCATAAGGTTACGTAATATAAGAAAAAGTTCGCTTTCAGAGCATGAATGAGCTCTAAAAGAACTCGAAGATGTAAGTTTAGTCCTCCTAAAGAAGGGAGAATCAAAGGGTGGAAAGGAAAAAACATTGAAAAAATGCTTACGCTTTCGGACAGGGAAGGTACTAATAATGCATTTAGTGGACTAAATATTAGCGAAAACTTTAACATAATTGTAAAATTTACTTCAATAGATCCAAGTGACCTTGTTCCACAAGAGAAGAGAAGAAAAAGAGGTGAAGGAAATGGAAAATATGAGACGGCCGAACAATTATTAAAAAGTATAGTAACAATTTAACACGTGTGGAAGAAATTTTGGTAAAGACTAATATTGGATCAGGCAGGATTGACGCGATAAAGGTCAAAATCGCCAAGACTGGCATTCTTGAAGGTAAGCTTAAAATGTTAAAGATAGAAAATGAACGGATAAGAGAGGCCAATAATGGTTTGATGGAAAAAATTATAAACAACAAAGGAGAAGATGAGTCAAACAAAGAGACAATGGATATGAAAAAAGCATTAAATGAAAAATAGAAAAAAATAGAAAGAAGAATAATTGAACTGGATTTAGAAACCAACTAGAAAGAAACATAAATGGAAATCAAAATGGAACGGGTATTGAGAGATAACAAGGAACTAACAAAAAGTGAACAAGAGAATGTAGATATAGACAACAAAGTAATGGAGAGGGACTTAACAAGAAAAAGAATGGAAATGGAAATTACCATGTTCGAACAAGAAAGAGAGAATGGAAAAGAAACTTGAAAACTGCGGAAAAGCAAAGCCAGGAATACAAAAAAAATGAATTAGAAAAGAAGAAAATAAAGGTCGAGATGGTCTTCTTAAATAAAGAGTATGTTAAGATTAACAAAGAAAGAGAAACGATGAAGGAAGAGTAGGAGAAGATTGAAGAAGAAAATAGTAAACTTAGGTAAATGGTAAAGGACTTGGGTAATCGAATGGAGATTGGTGAAGTAGATGGAGGAAAAACGACGTATGTGGACATGGCTGGCAAAGAGATATGAAGTCTGAACAAATCGGAACTACCGAAAAGACGTAAACAACTTGAGATGACTAAGGCCGAAATTAAACCAGTAATGTTCGTTAAATCAAAGGGTACAAAGGAGACGCGAAATATCCTGAGAAGATTTGCAGAAGCTGTCCACCCGTGAAAAAATAGAATGAAAGCAGAGATCCGCTAGACAAGGATGGTTCTTACGGACATTGGAAATTCCAAAGAAGAACTGCAAAGAATTAAAAACCTACCGGAAGTCGCGGGCGGCTAAGTGTGTGAGGATAAAAAAAATGAACAAACCACAATTGATCATTTACAAGGCGGAAACAGAAGCAAAATATGAAGATATAGCAGAAGCACTCATTACCCAGGATTTTTCATATCGAATGGAAAAATGAACTAAATATCATAAAACCTAAGTTTTGTACTGGACATAGAGATAAACGAAAGAGTAATTTAGTGATAAAGCTTAATGGTAAGATTAGGAAAGAACTCTTATCTAAAACTAAGGTGTTTACCTTTTATGAAGCAGTGAATATTAAGGACTTCATTTCGGTGCTGAGCTGTTAGAAATGTAAGCTCTTCGGTTATATAGAAAGATACTGTTTTGATGTTTTGAGATATGGGTATTGTGGTTTAAATGGCAATAAAGACGAATGATGCCCAAATAAAGGAAAACAAGGTGTTGCGTGTATTCCATGCGGACTTAGAAATAAAAGTTGTAAAGCTAGACAGATAAAGCATATAAGCTTACCTATGATGAATTATTTCTAAAATCGATTATAGATATTATCCTTTATCTGTACGAAGCACTGTACGAAGATAGCATCCCTATACCTTGGCAATAGTAAGGTAATTGATACAAAGGGAGAGGTGTTGGAAGATGTAATCTTCCAAAGGGATATATAAATTCTTAACTTACCCGGATTTCCGCCAACTTTTCATAGCAGGGCCAGAGCTACTGCGAAAATCGATGTTAGTTTGGTATCTATATCACTGGCAAATCAAGTAAGAAATTGGAAGGTAGCCGATGGAATGACGTAGATGATCACAACATTATTCTTATGGAAATAGATCGAGACTTTACCCAGCAGAACGACATGGAGATGAATATAACATTCTTGTCATAGAATGTAAAAAAGTTTAACTGGCGGAAACTAAGAAATAACCTCAGACTACAGAATATAGAAGAGGGATTTAACTTGATTCTGTTGCGGAAGATATACGAAATGCTCTCTGCGTAGCTTTGGAATCAGTAACATCGAAAAGGACAAAGACTCCGAACGAAAGTCAAGAGTTCCATACTGGAACCGGAACGCCAAGCCCGAAGGAAAAGTTACCAAGCGGCAAGACACCTTAAAGTGAGAAGGGCAAGACTTGAAAGATACAGAGAAATAAAGAGTATATTTGAAGTAAAACTAGAGAAAGCGAGAAAGGACTCATGGGATAGGTTTATTATGGAAGAACTAGAACTCGACCCGCGGAGTATTCCCTATAGACTGATAAATGAGGAGCTCAGGAAAACGACATCCTTATCTACCATGGAGAGGGAAGAGTGTACGATGAAGACAACTTGGATAGATAGATAGATACCATAGAAACCATAGTGAATAAACTGCACCTGAACGACAAGGAAAACGAAGATATGGGAAAACAAAAGTGATTAGAATGCAAGCTGGAAATTTAGAAGAAAGAATAGGTATCTTCGAGAATGGTAATATTGAGGTAGAAGAATAACTTGGGACAAATGAGGAAACGTAAAATATAATAAAGTCTAAGAAACGGAAATGTACCGGGTCCAGACGGCATAAAGTCGGAAATAATTAAAGGTTTAATGGAAACTATAGTTCCATATCTGACAAGAATATGTTTCTAAAGAAGAATAAATTTCCTAACGTCTGTAAGGAGGCAAAATTGGTTATATTACTAAAGAATTAAAATCAACCAAGAATGGATCCCAAGTGGTATCATCCCATATGTCTTCTGAAGATATTGGGTAAGGTTTTCGAGAAAATTCTAGTTGAAAGACTCAAGAGAAGTGGAAAAGTGCAAAATATGGGAATGTAATATGGTTTCCGGAGTGGAAAATCAACAGATGTCATCAACAAGTTCTGTGATATTGTGAAGCGAGATGAGGTTACAAATGGATCTTGTCATTGATATAGCCGGCGCCGCCGTTATTAATGATAATGGAAACAATGGAAATTCCAAGCTTGGAATTTGTGGAAGTAGCAACAGATTCGCTCTTGGTTTCATTGGGAGTTTTCCCATTGAACTTACAAATCGTAAGAAGAGGTCTCATGTATTGGATTAAGAGGGGAAATAGAAGAAAGATTATAGAAATAGCTGGAGAACAAATTACAGACTTTGCTGAAATCAACAACTGGTAGAACTTGGCAAATTCTACCTGAAATTAATGAGGGACTACAAATGATGAACCTGCTCTCTGGATATGATGTGATTCAATTTTTGACTGGGCATGGTCCCTATAACGAAAAGTTGAATGTTAAATAAGACAGTCACCATTATTCGAGTGTGAGGAAGTAGGTAATCCCGAACATATTGTGTTTGTGCACCCCTTGTTGGATGATTGTATAGAACTCAGGACAGGCCTACAAGGTAAAACAGTGTCGGAGATTGTGAGAAACAAGGTTTGGTGCATGATTTTGCAATAACTGTGTAATAAAATCTCAAGAATTTTCCTCAGTAGGTTTCTACAAGGCCGATGATGACCTAATTGATGAATGTAGAAGCTAATTAGCTGTGCTATATGATTTTTCGGGCTACAGGATGGTCTTGTCTCATTATGAATATCACTGTTTACACTCTGCTCATATCATACGGCCAATACTTTGCATATATTGGCTTTTAATTAGGTAATTATTAATGATATTTTGAGTTGTCATAGTCTTTTATTTTGTTTAAATTATATCGGCTAAATTTGAAGGAACATTTCGGTACTAGTTACAGTATTTTTATTTTATTTTTTGGGGATTTGTATTATTATAATAAACTTTCTGATTCGATTAGACGTAATTTGGAACATACCGGTATATTAACGTCAGTTGTTAGTTTGTGAAATTAAATCGAAATAAATTAAATTAAATACCGGTATGGAATAATAATAGTTTGCAACAAAATAATTGACTTTAAAATAAATCTTAGTTTTGGAATTAGCCAATGGAAATATTTTTAAAATTTTATATATTTCATCATCTACGTAACATTTTATCTATTATTATTTTAATTAATATATTCTATCAATAATTTATTTAAATTTGGAATATTTTGAAACAAATACAAGCAGAAATTAATATAAATTAATTGTGTGTGTAAAGTAAAATAATAAATAGGTACCTGGTATCTCTATTTAGAAGAGTTACAGTCACCTTGGAAATTGATCTGGACATTTTTGGAACCAGATCTAAATTGAGTTCCCACACTGAGAACTATTCCTATAGAGCTCATTGTATTCTTTGTAAATTCAAGTAGCCTGGTGGTCCAGTTACTAGAATGGGATCGTAGATTGCTCCACTTCTCGCGACTAAACAGGTAAATGGCGTTACACCAAGACTTCAGTCACGTGAAACGGTCCAAGTAATAAAAAGAAACAGGGGTGGATTGGTGGGTGTATTTGACCTTCGGGCCTCCAACGTGAGACCAAGAATATCTGCGATGATAACCCGGTATACGAGGTAACTCATGATCACCAGCTAGAAGCACTCCACAATAAAATACAAGAAGTAGAGCTGATGAGGAAGAGTTACTGCAAGTCCAGATGCGGCACTAGAACATTTTATGAGAAACCACGGCTGTGCAAACTATATCAACAAAATATCGCTGTGGACACCATCGAGTCAATTGTATCGAGGGTGCATCCTGCAGCACTTAACATCCGCATAGAGCTAAGAAAGCATTTGCAGCAAATGCTTGAGTTGTATATCATCACATCATTAATTCCGTACAATCTAAAAACGCATCTAGTAGGAAGGCTGCACGCAGAAAGACATAGACTTTTTCGGACCTTTTGCTGAGAAATTTGTGAAGAAATTTTTCAACATTTATGCAGGTCCATATTACGCCATGAGCTAAGAAGAAGCAACATGTTTGAGATTGTCGATTACACAACCGGGAAGGAAACAGATCTGAATCATAACAGCAATGAGCATGGTGAAACATTTCTTTGTAATCATGTCCTATCACATAATGAAAAAAAAGAACCAAAACTGATTTGTCTAATCTAACCTAACCCTTGGTAACTAACTTATCAATAACAGTTATGAGCATATAAAATGTTTTTACAGAAAAAATACAATTTGACACGACTGGGATTCGAACCCGGGTCTGCTACTTAGCAAAAAGCCTTTTTATCCACTCATCCACCGAGCGAACTTGCAAAAACAACGATTTGGAAATTTTGTTTACAGCACATCCATTACATCACAACGATATTACACCTTAACAATATCAAAATTTCCGGTCCCATTAATGTTATAATACCGACCTGAAGGAAACAGTCTCACAGCATATGGAAAACAACTCAGCATTGTTCACAAGACAAGAAAGAGGAGTGGATGCGCAAAATGAACAATTTGAACCCAGAAGTCTCTACTAGCTGGAGGTAACTGCAACCAACGGAATAATCTGATTGTAACGAGACACTACAAATAAAATTTAAGTTGCTTCTAAAAGTAAATTATTACTCATACCTCTGTTCCAAAACGCATGAAAACTTTCTCTATGTCATAGATACTAACCATTGTTTATTTTCTTTCCTTGTGTAATGTCCCAGAGGGAGAAGAAAGGCTTTAAGGTATGGTACAGATTTCAACATTGGGTAATGTTGAAATGTGTATTGATCAGGAGTGATGAAGGCCTGGTAAAAATGGGTGGACGCTGAAGTGGCATCAATGTGCATGGTCTAATAGTAGGGGCTATAAGTCTTCAGTGGGACTAGGTTACTGTATTATGTAAACTAGGCGAAAGGCATGTCGTTCTAATATTTTCAGTTTATCGTAAATTTTTTGCGGTTTTGCTAGCCAAGATACATGGCCATATGTCAAGACAGGATGTAAAAAGACTTTATAAGTGTTAACAATGGCTTTGGTCGTGAGGATTCCAGGTAAGATGATGGTCGTAGGAAAATCCTAGGTATTTGATGGTAGTAGTAGCTATGATTCTAGTATGTTGTAATTGCTAAGTGAGACTAGTGGGATTTCGTTGAACTTTGGATCTTTCTTTAGGTGGAAGAAAGACAATGGCTTGTGTTTCTTCAGCATTCATGGAGACTTTGCAAGTGTTACACGATTGATGAAAGGAGTCCATTGCGGTTTTCATGGTTCGGTTTATTTGCTGAATGGTTTTGTTGTAGCGAAGAACGCTGTATTATTTGCTTAGCATGAGAGAGCTGAGCCTTGTGGTACTCCGGTTTGTAAGAAGATTGGAAATGGACTGACATTGTTGATGGTTATGTAAGTAGTAAGTCTGATATACCAGTGTTGCCATTGCCTGCCGGAAAGTGCTTTTTCTTAAATTGTGGTGAAGTGCTCTACTGTTGATTGGCTGTGCAAGCCGGAGTATGAGACCGAGAGCGAGAAGATGCTGTAGTGCTTTTCCTCGATCGTCCTTCAACTGTGCGCCATGATCCGAGTGTTGGCATCGCTTGTGAGAGTTATGGATGTTTTACGTCTGCCATAGTGTTTTCCTGCCCTAGGGTCGAAGTTCGTGAATTGCAGAGGAAAATGAAAATGAGAAACAAAAAGGATGATGAAATTCCCAGTCTCTGTGCAATGACTGCTGCTCTGGCTAACACCACCCTGCGATACTAAAGGCTGATGTCAGTTCTTGAATGACCGTACACGAAGTGGTGTTTCATGTGCGTGTGCTTACATAAAGTCCTGAAAACTACGCTAACGAATCAATGTTAGGCTAGGTTATGTCCCCCTGATGCCAAAGATGTCTGTGTTCTTCAGGAAGACATGTAAATATAATTGCAGGTTTGACATTTATATCATGAATACAATTAATATGTTTCAAATTCAAATAATATGACGATAAGAAGTAAAAACAATTGATTTCACAAAATAAAATATATAACTTTCATTTACAATGAAAAGGTTAACCTATTTCAAATTTGATGCCCTTCTGTGTTGCCATCTTCTTTCCTTCTTTTTGACTATGCCTTATGTACACGTTATATAGTCTTGTAGACCACTTGCAGTTCTTTTTCTCTTAATGGGTCTTTGATTGTATGTTTATTATATTAATGTAATGTAGTATATGGCAACATATGCTCTGCAAATACCTTCATGTAAGGTCATATGAGTGATACGCTACAAATATACAAAAAATTAAAATACTTGAAATGTAAGTATAGGATTAATGATGTTCCACCAAAGAGAGTTAAATTTATAATCGATCTCTGGGTTAATGTAGAATCTGACCTTAGTTTTGAACTCCCCAGAAATCGCACTATTAAAGGAGCACTGATAATTCTCTGTTCTGTAATAAGGCTAGGAAGTGAATTTACAAGGTAAATGTTCGTTCTGACGAAAGATTGAATATATATTTGATACGGCATCCGTACACGCGAACTAAGAAGCGAAAAGCAGAATTAATGCAATCAAAGTTTGTTCATTGTTTAACTTTCAAGTAAACCCATATGTATTCGAAGTTTAAGGAATATACAGACTATACAAACAAATACTCGTTAAGGAATTACATAAGAAAGGAGGTAAACTATATTCTTTCTCTTTCAGCCTATTACACAATGACACGAACTTAACAATTTATTTCCATTTAGTACCCACCTTTGGAATGGTATGAGTTTTGATTTGGTGTTTTTTTCTACTTGTTTTTAGTATGTAGTTTTCTTACCCAAATCTGGTGTTATTTTGATTTATGATTTAGTGTTGTGAATTTGAAATGGTGTATTGTTGAATGCTTTGTCCTGATTGGACTGCTTGTAAGCCAATCATATTTGTCCATGGGTTCGAGACACGACGGCTGAAGCCCTAGCTTCAGTTCGTCGCTATCGTAGGTGTGTGATGCACATGTTATAGGTAACTCGAATATCGTACGTTATGGGATCGACGAGTGAGCTGCGTGTGTGAGCTGTACATGGTTTATTTTGAGAAATTCCAATTTGGAATTGAAGGAAGTCGGAAAGCTGATATTGCCTATTTGCGGATTCACTGGATAGTTTTCCCGCTCCTCCATTTTCCTAGTCGTCTGTGTGAGAAAGAGGGAATCTCAGTCAGGAAACTCACACGGCAGGCCACAAATCGAGTCCCAGGTATTTGTATGTGCCTATGTTAGAATATAGTATTTATAGTATATGTATTGGGTATGTTCTATTAG
>JAGDQP010020436.1:0-27363 GCA_022664845.1 Lepisma saccharinum | reverse complement strand
TGCAATGAAACTTATTCAGCAACAGAATATAATCTCAGATATCCTTAATCTTATTATTTTGTGAATATGTTACACTCTTCTATTATAAAGTGTAAAGTATAACAAGTTATGAACTTATCCGTGAGCTAGCACCGCCAGAGAAGTTTAGCCATAAATGAAGAAGAAAGCAATGTGCGAATCAGTGATCATTTAATGGAGAATTTTGGAAACCATTTAGCTGTAAAAGTCTTTCAGAAGTATTTAAATGCAGGTCCAGGAATTTCGAGAAAGCTCAAGAAACTGGAAATTGACCGAATATTTATCTTATAGAAAACCTATAGTTTCACCGAAACTCCGTACATCGATGAAAACCACATGCACAACTTGTTAGCGCTACTGATGTTCCCTGGATATATCTTCGAAGCTCTTTTGTTGTAGTAATGCAATTATCGAGGGTGAAAGTTACAAGAATGATAGCTCTGCAGAGTCACTCAACTCTACAGCATGCAATATTACGATTTAGATCAATAATAAATCATCCAACCTAATATGACTAAACCTTAGCTTCAGATAAATTAGATTTGTTTATAAAAACATCAGACATCTGTCGCATATTTAAGACAAACCATATTAACAATGTAATATAAATTAGTAACACAAAGCACATATTATCTTTACTTTGAGAGCTGCAGGTTTCAAGTCATAGAAGATATCTATGGAAAAGATAAAACATTTATTAGCCTTCGCTAGCTACTCATGTAATAGAAACACAGCCCGCCAGAGTACGTTAAAAGCATCACTAACAATTATGATTTCCACCTTAACTCAGCAACAAAAACTGAAACGTTTATTGACGTTGTTTTATAAAATAGTTAATCTTACCAAAAACAATGTTTTCAGCGTTTAACCATTATAACAACAATCAATTGCATCTTTTATCAGAATAGAAAAACACAATTTATCCATGAAATAAAAATCTACAAAACTACACGTTGTATTAACGCCTTATCAACACAATGACGTTTTTGGTGAAATATGGTTTAAAAATAAATGTAGTTTTTTTTTCAATCTATAACGGTTAATCAACGAAATGAACCTAAAACCAACGTTGAAAACACGTATGTGTGCTACTTGTGTTTTGTCATAAATGATGAAGCTCACATCGCCCCACTATTTTGTTTACGTGTTTACCGATATCTGTATCAGTAACTTTATAATTTTGCCATAGGTGCGCAAGTATGATGTAAGGCTTCATAGATTATTGCTATCAATGTAGAAGAGATCTTAGGATTTTCCACATTATGTGCCTCACAAAATGAATCAAATCTTGCCAAATATAGAATGATATATCCTTATTCTACGTCAAACTGTTCAAATGTTGAAATGAGATCCGCTATCTCTTTCTGAATCCTATTCGAATGCCCAAAAGAAATGGAGGGCCACTCAACTCTATATCATACAATATCACGATTTAGATAAATAACAAGTCATCCAACCTAATATAACTAAAACTTAGCTTCAGATAAATTAGATTTATTTCTATAAAACATCAGACATCTGTCGCATACTTAGGACAAACCATATTAACTATGTAATATCAATTAGTGTCACAAAACACATACTATCTTTACTTTGAGAGTTGTAGGTTTCAATTCGAAGAAGATATATATGGAAAAGATCAACCATTTATTAGTCTTCGATAGCTACGTTAAGACTCAATCCAAGTGGGTTTTCCCACCTTCTTCGTTTCATGTCAATTATATACATTTCAGTACAGGAAAACAGAAATTAAGTTTCACGAACGAAAGTTCGTTTCGTTCTTCAATGAGTACAATTAGTTTTAATTAGATGCTGGTAGTAACTGCAGGATTATATGCAGACACTTTTAGGGCATTATTTTGTCCCAAAAGTGTCTGCACACAATCCTGTTTTTACAATTAATATTTTACTAAAACTAATTGTTCTCATTATTGAAGAGCGAAATGAACTTTGGTCCGTGAAAGCCAGGGTCTATTGACCCATTTGCCTTCCTCTAAAAGCGCGCAGGCTAGGTTCGACCGACCTTGCGTGAAAGTTAATTTCTGTTTTCCTGTACTGAAATTTAAATAATTGACATTAAACGAAAAGGTTTCACCTTAACTCTTCAACAAGAAGCACTAAAACATTTATTGGCGTCGTTTTATAAAACCGTTAATCTTACCCAAAACAATGGTTCAGCCTTTAACCATTATAACAACAATCAATTGCATCTTTTCTTGTTAATAATAATAATATACTATTTATTCATGAAATAAAAATCTACTATTTATTCATGAAATAAAAGTCTACTTTCTTGACAAATCGTACATTTAAATTCGTGCAAACCTTGCAAGCTACTTGAGGAATAATTTAACATTATGGTTCTTAGCAATTATAACAATTTGTAAATGTTTACTAATTTGAATTTTGTGCATAAAATTCCAGTTGTTCGCTAGATCTTATTTGTGAAATGGAATTTGACTTGTATCCCATGGACATCCAGACATGTAAATGGGTAATATCTACAAGTAAGTTTCTTTTTAAATTTCAAAATTAATTAATTAAAATAAATAGTATATATATATATGTTTTTTCTTATATTTGAACTCGTCATATTATTGTTAGTATGACTTAAAAGCCGAAAGAGATGAAAAGCAAAGTTTCAAAAATATCATTTCTATTCCACAACGCAATACCGCTATGCAATGCCTAAATGTGATGTAAATCTCATATCGGTTCTCAGTTCTGTGTACGGATAAGACTATAATTGGTTATATTTTCGTGCACGTGAATTGCAGTAAGGTGTTTAAGCCTAATTTCAACAGTTAGAGGAGGTTTCCGATATTTCAGAAATTACTCTGAGTCCTTCTCTTCAGCAAAGTTGATCGGATTATGTATGGATATCAAGATGTTCGTATGTGTGGCATGCGTATTTGTAGTTCCAGCGATTAAAGCAATTTATTTATTTTATTGTATTACCTTGTGTAGATTTATGCGTTATGTATAGTAGTTATAATATTCGTGATTAGGGTGGCCATTAGAGAACGGTCAAAAAGCTGAACATTTTTAGAGGTGACACTCAGTCAAAGTAGACTGCACTACTAACACTTTTCTGGAAACAAATTAAGCGAACTTACATGGTTAAGGTTGCCATTTTAGCGTTTTTCAAACTACGTGAAAATAAACTTACGGATTGTGACATTCATTTAAACGAACTTCACCAATATGATTGCCTGGTTTTCACAGAAACTTGGCTTCATGATTTCGTGATGGATTCCGAGCTCTCTCTAGCAGAACATTTCAGTATATATAGAGTGGACTGTGGTTCCAGTGGTGGTGATGTAATGATTTTGGTGAATGTAAAGTGTAGTAGTAAAATAAGAACTGACCTCCAGATAAATTGTAAAATGTTACGGTTCGAAGTAATTATACCAAATCGAAAAAAAAAACTACTTGGTTGCTATTACATGCCACACAAAAATTCTCCATTACCTATCGTAGAATCTTGTCGGGACTTAATGTTAGCCGCAATTTCAAATTGTAATGTAACACTGTTGGTGATTTTAATCTCTCCATAGACTAGCACACTCCATCAATAGGTAAAAATGCTCTTACGACTCATTGTTCCTTGACAACGTTATGCATGGAATGCATAATACGCGACTGGAAGGTAATTTAGACTGTGTAGTCTCCACCTATACCGAACTTAATTTCGTTCCAAAATTGACTTTTTCCCGTCCGATCATGATTCGCTAAGTGTCTTCTTCCCTAACAGCTCTCACAGAGAGCAAGATCAACGACTTCCTCAAGATACACTTTTACAGTGGAAGAAGGCCGCATGGAATGAAATGCGTCAAGCTGTTGATCTCTTTCCATGGTGTCTGCTCGAGTCAGGAACTATAGACGACGCAGCGGATCTATTTTCCAATGCTATGCAAGCCACGATTAAAGATTTCATTCCAGTATTAAAGCAACACAGGTCCTCAAAAATACCCTCCTTGGTTCGACAGTGAAACTAAACGTTTGCTCAAGAACAAGAAGTGCGCATGGAAATTGTGGAAAGACTATCCAAGTGATTTTACGTACACACAATTCGCTAATATTAGACGACACTATAAATTCATTCTAAGAAAAACAAATACTTTGAATATATAGAAAGTCTCACAACAGAGACTACAAGAAACCCTACACTCTTCTGCTCACTGATCAATAAAGAACAAAAAGCTCTTGTATTCCAATTGAAATGTGGCATGATACTCCAAGTGCACCTGGTGATGATAGGGCTAATCTTCAACAAGTACTTATCAAACAGCTATACTTCTCACTCCGTTCCTATCCATATACCTTCTTATTTGCATTCTGTCTGTTCTGACACTTTGTATTCAATGAAAACAACTTTTGATGAAGTTCTGTCCCTTCTTTTATTTTTGCAAGAATGCAGATCTTTAGCTCCTGATAACTTGCCCACAATTTTTCTTCGCAATACAGCTAGCTCTCTCTCGCGACCACTTGCATGTCTGCTCAACCGTTGTTTTAAAGAAGGAACTTTCTGAACACTCTGGAAAAATCTAACAATACTCCTATACATATATCAGGATGTATAAAAACGTCCGTGTCTTCACTTTCTTTACTTTCACCATATATGTGAGAAAATAATGAAAGATCGTATTTATAAATTTACTGCTCCGCACATAAATCCTTCACAGCATGGTTTCTTACCCGGTAGATCTTGCTTGACCAATCTGCCTGCTCTACTCACTGATGTTATTCAATGTATCTCCAATAATTCACAATTAGGTGTCTTATATTTCGACTTATCTAAGGTCTTTGATTCCATCAGCCATCCTTATCTCATCTGAAAATTATCTACTAGGTTTAATATTCATGGCAAAATAATACAACTATTAGATAGTAGGCAACAACGTGTAATAGTCTCTGGATTTTCTTCGAGCTTCATTCCCGTTCTCTCTGGAGATCCTCAAGGGAGTGTTCTAGGACCTCTATTGTTTTATTATATATTGATGATCTACAACGGTTTTTTTTTCAGACTCCTCAAGTAAGACTCTCCTATTCGCCGACGACTGTAAACTTTACAGACAAATCTCTACTCTCGACGATGCCTTAAGCCTTCAAGATGACATATCTCAATTTGTTACATGGTGCGATACCTGGAATTTAAAGCTAAATCCTCAAAAGTGTGCAGCTCTTTTTATTTCTTTCAAAAGAGACAATCCATAACTCATACACAATTGAAAATACATGTGCCGTATTTGGAACTTATTCGCAAATAAATAAATAACAAATGAATACATATTTGGAAAGCATCCAAGCAGCTAAAACTTAACTATCCTGAAATTTTAGTCCAGCTATTGTACGTTAGAAGATTAGTTTTAAATAATAAAAGCAAGATAATTTGCAGGAAAATATTTTTAATCTTTTGATTCAAATTCCAGAAATTCTCCGAGTGATATAGTTGTGCTCTAGACGCCATATTGCCATTTTTTTCACATTTTCGAAAGCATGTACTTGAAAATGATCATAAAAATTGTGAAGCTTTAAATTTCCTAGAAACAGGTTATATTTATATTTTTTTCGTAAGAGCACCCTTTAACTGTAAAAAATGTACAAACATAATTTATTACCGGAGGCCCAAGCCACCTTCTTCGAAAATGGCACCTAAAATGGCACTTAAAATTACGTTGTGACATATTTTAGATACTACCATTGTCCAAAAGTAACAAAAATATAAATAAAACTTACATATTTTAACAATTACCTTAAATTCCATATTTGACCATTTCAAAATGAATTGTAACATACATAAATGTCTCGTTATTATACAGGGTGTCCAGGAAGTCTGTTCAAACCCGTGTATCTCCAGAACGAATGGAAAAATGAGAATATAATGAAACACGTATTCCATTACTTTCAAGGTCTAACATTTTTGCATGAAAAAGAAACACAATTTAAAATTACAAGAGGGGGTCGGGTAATATATTGTTTGAAAGGTTTCGCTAAAAGAAAAAACAAATGAACTGTCACTGGGATCGAGATGTTGCCCCTATTCAGAATGATCAGAGTTTCGAAAATTCCTATATTATTACTATTTTTTGCTCAAGCTGTTAGGGTTGAATAGAAGACTACAACGTGGTAAAGTACTTCTCTAATAAAGTTATTCTATATTGTTATATTTTATGGATTAACCCTAGTGATGAAAATTTTCCGGAAAATTTTGAAATGGAAAAATTTTCCGTTTATGAAAAGTTTTTCCACTTGTTTCTACATTGTTGCTGTACCTACAAGCATGAAGAAATACTGTAGTTTCATAAAATGAAAAAGTCAAGGAAAATTTTCCGTTTTATGAAAAGTTTTTAAACTTGTTACTACATTGTTGCTGTACCTATATACATGAAGAAAAACAATGTAGTTTCATAAAATGAAAAGGCTAAGGAAAATTTTTCGTTTAATGAAATGCTTTTCTTCTTGTTCCTACACTCTTGGTATACCTATATACATAAAAAAATACTGTAGTTTCATGAAATGAAAAATGCAACCATTTGTTATTTCTGGAAAATATTTTAGAAACACTTAATGTACTTTTTTTCGAATTTACCTTTAACCATAGAGTAGAGCAAAACAGTAATACACAGAACTGGACAAGAATTCAAAGCACAAAGAATCTTTCTAACTTATTAGACTGCATTGTATCTGGTTATTTTTTATATAAAATGATAATGTAAGGGTCTACGAAATTCGGCCTACAATACTTTTGCGCAGTGAAACTGGGAAAGAAAAAAACGCTAAGATGCGTTTATTTTTCCTACACGCGGCACACAGGGAAACAACATGTAAAATTTTCCTTATCAAGTACGAAATATCTTAGCTTTCGCGTGGTGCAGTGGATAGCACACCGGCTTTCTCGTAGTTCAGTGGTTCAAGTTGTAAGATGTTATTGAAAAATTATAATTCACATCACTAGTTAACCCTATCAAAGTTCCAACGTCCCTACAAGAGGGTCAAATTATCGTAAACCAAGGGAGATCATGGATCGATTAGTTGCCCCTATTCAAAATTGCGAGAGGTCAAATTTCGGGAATTACTCTTTCTTACCTTTATTTTTTTGAGGGGACCAGGTTCTAAGAGACGAACGTAATCGTACGGATTGGAATTAAAGAAAAAACTTAACTTTTCAAAATAAGAAAACGCGTATTTCAGCATTTCTTAATTTTGAAGAGTGCAGGGAAAGAAATGGGGATGATCATGTTTTTGAAAACATTGAGTATGCATACAAGACACTAAATAATGACAGCTAACCGCTAGGAAAATTCCAATTAAAAACCCAAATAATCCACAAGTTATATCGGGTTTTAGAATATTATATACATAGTAGTAAACAAGAGAGTTAGACTAATATAAGATGTGTATTACGAGAAATTACACTCGGACATCCCGTTTCTCTCCCTGTACTCTTCGTTTCTGTTCTTTCCGGAAATAAAGAGGTTGATAACCGACTATATGGAGCAGAAATACCATGTTTATTGGGAAGAACGCTTGAAATGACGTGAAAAATACCAAGGAAAGCAACAGCACATATAATTTCTTTCCTTGACCTCGCTTGCAATTTGAAGTATTTGAGTTAGCTCTGTATACTCACGTCACGGGGATGTCAGTTTCTCGTGGGGACGCTGGAACTCTTTAGGGGTTAATATAAAAAAGAGCAACAGTACATAAAATAACTTTGATAGAGAAGTATATTGCCACCTTGTACTCTTCTATTCAACTCTTGTACTCATTTTCGAAAATTGACCCTGTAACGGTCTTGAAGCTTAGTTCCATTTGTTCTATTTATTATTGTCATGATTTTTATTGTGTTGAGTTTCAAAGCCAAAATATTTTTACTATAATGATCTCGGTGTCATCAATATACTTTGATCATCTCCTCACATATTTGTTCAGCAAAGGTATAATTTTCCATTCTTCATTTGTAAGTTATCTAGGGGCAAGGTTTATTTCTCGAACTACTTTATGACGTATCTTCCTTCCGTTTTCCTTTTATTACTCATTTTTTGATTGGATGATAGTGTCAGCTTCCGTAAATGGACTAGGATCTTAGCCCATCTTAGTTATGTGTTTCTTTATTATTGGCAAATCTTCCCGCCAAGAAGAATCCTTGCTCGTAAGATTTATTAATTTTCTTATATTAATTAATATTTTATTTATGTCTAGTTTTTAAACGTTCAATAATTTTGGATTTTTATTCAGTGTGCCAATAGGTTAGATATTACTGCTTTATTTGGTTTGAAACCGAGATCTGTTCTGGTTTGTTTTGTTCCTACGCCTTCGTTCGTCATCTGTCGAGGAAGAAGACGTTTCCTTTAGTAGATATACCGTAAGCAGTCATAACAAGAAGATGCTGCAGGCCACTGATTCTCCATAGAGTTTTATTTACAGTATATTCTTAAAATTTATCTCTTCGAGAGTAAATCAGTGTGCCTGTCCAGGTAAAGTAAATATTTGAATGAAATAGTAACTACAATACCATCTTCGCTTGCCTAGCCAGCTAAATTTGGAAATTGAATTTCATCATGTATCTCTGCTCTGCTGGTTATCTCAATAGGAAGCCATCTTTAAAATTTCAGTGAAAATTCTTCATTCTCGTGTTTTGGACTTCCGTACGCAAAATTAATTACATCTAAATTATGTTTTCGACAGCGATAATTGTTTTATGCACTATGAGTAATATGTAGTTTATGAGATTTTTCTGTGCAAGGATATTTCTTAGCTATGCAGAGATAAACTAGGTAAGGGAACATGGGTCGTCCATATGTCATGGTGCTTTGATTTAGATAAGTCGAATCCATCAACAGATCTCTGTTTCTCTTTATACGTTTAAAGTTTATATTATTTCTAAGTAATATTGTGCTTTATGCACTCAATTCAATTATTTCTTTAGCTACTCATGCGAAAGGTTTAGTACGATGAGCTCACTATGTTTTTATTCGTTCGGTAATGGTTGAGTACTTGGGCTCTGTTTCGTCGGCTTTAGTTCCGTTCGATTGTTTTACATTAAATTTCAACCTGTATCACAAATGTCTAGATCGCTAAACCTGAAATAGTATCCGAATCTATGTTATGGAATTATAAATATTTATTTCGAAAAATACCTTCAAATGTTAAAATCTTACTTTGCCATGTTCATTGTTTAATGATTGAAATTCAGAACGTGCTTTTAGTGGAACTGACCCATAGTTTATAGTGAAAGTGATATAGCAGGAAAGGGTCAGAATTTTCGAATGTTTGTAATCATGATTGAGAACGTCTACATGTAAATAAGTGATTCTCGTATTATTTTACAAAAAAAAAAATAAAAAAAAAATGGACTTGAATTTCAAAATGAAATGATTTTGTTAAAGCGTAATTTTCGATTACTGTATAACGTAATGATTTTCCATGGACTGAATAGTGATTTTCAAACATACTTTTTTCCAAACCGAAATATGATCTGTCCGGGTTCTTCCTTCAAGAAATGTGAATTTTCAACTCAAATACAAATGATTTTTTTTTCATTTAAGTGAACTTCGATACTTATGGCAATTTGAATTTTTGAAATAATTTGTTTTCAATAATTAAAACTTTTCTGTCATTTTACTGAAATAAACTGTGAGTAAAAATGGTTTATAAAATTTTATTGAAATTCTATCACATGTAGGAGTAGCTAATGTTTAAGTCAATTTAAATAATCATGGTGTTTTACTTAGAGATTATTTTGAACTTACACTGTCGCGTACAGTACAAGTGTTGTAGTGAACTGAATTTTCTTTTGATTAAAGTGAGTGCACGCACATTAAACTTTCAATGCTTTCATGTTTTCTTATGGATTTTCACGTTGGTTGAGTATAATTATTTTCTACAGTGACCTTGTACACCAGGGGACAATATCGCTGTCTTCTGACGAATAGGTAGTACATTAGAACCTTTATTTTTCCTACTCTTTCTCTCAGAATACGACGAATGTGACTGGTGCAGTTTTCAACTGTAGGTCCTACTGTAGTGCGTGGTCCATTACTGGTGCGTATAAGTGTTTGCCACGTACTCGTTGTTTTAAGAGATTCAGAATGTTACAGTATCCTGTAATAGTAAACTGTATATGCCTTCTTTAACTGGAGATGTACATCTTTGTTGAAGGTGTACAAATAAATAAATGATTTATTTTTGCCACCGATTTTATTTGAGATTTTAGAAGTTAACTTTGGTGACTTACGTGCGTTTATGGATAAACTTTGGTTTATCGCCTCCAGTCTGAAGTCTGTGTGCATGGGGCTTGGCCTACTCTGGCATTTTCTATGCGGTGATGTGGGTTGTTCTCTGTGCTCTCTTCTCTGGTGGGGTAGGAAATTCTTTCCTTCTCTGTCTCCCCCCCCCCACCTTTTTTCCATCGTTTCTGCTTATACCTGTCTCTGTGCTATATTTCGGATTTAGTTATCCTTCGGTAATCGTGTGCTCGCTCTTCGTTTTTTTTCGGTACTTGTGTGTCCTGATGATAAGAGATAGTATTTATTTTGGTTCGATAGTCTGATAACTTATCTTTTTCTCGTCCGTCGAGTGGTCGTGGGTCGTGACCTCGGCTGGTGAACTTGTGACTTAGCTCTCGAGTGACCCGTTTGAGTTGGTCCAGCTGGCCGGCTTCCAGTCTGGGTGTCATCGTAGACGTTTCGCGAGCGTTACCTACTTGTCCACATGAAAGTGGTTACACTTTCTTTCTTTCTCACCCTTCTTTAGAGAGAAGACACACACAAGGGCACCTTCTAGTAGTGGCGTTTGACGAGGCTTAACTGAGGAGCGTCCGGAGTGTTTTTATATTCGGCACTTAGGCTGTTTTTGCCCGGCGCTTGTCACATTTTGAACCTTATTGTGTTCTTGGGTAACACGGTTCAGGCTTTCTGCTTTCAGTAGGTTGAGGTGTGTATGTGCCCCCTGCCTTGTCTGGTGTGTGTGGTTCTTCTTACAACCCAATGCTCCAAATTTTCTTTTATCAAGCCCTTTCAAACAATATGTTACTAGACACCTTTTGCAAATTTTGAAATATTTGATTGTTCCCACTTGCCCCCTCAGGTACAACCAGAGGGGGGATTTTTCTTGGGGGAAGAATGTTAGCCCTTCGAAATAATAGAAATAGTGTTAACATTTTTTCATATGTCCATTCTTTCCGGAGATACAGAGGTGGGGTCAAACTTTATGGGTACCGTGTATAATAGCGAGACATTTATTTATGTTGAAATTCGCTTTGGTCTGATCAAACATGCAATATAAGTCAATTGTAGTTAGGATTTTTTCCTATTTTTTGGACAATGGTCAGTATTCAAAAGAAAGCAATAATCAATTTTTAGCCATAATTTTCGAAGATGATGACTTCAACCATGACATGCCCTAGTTTTAACTATTTAAATCTACGGGGCATTTGCGTATGACGAGAGGGTAAAAGTATTTACAAACTAGAACAACACTGTGGTTTTCGTGTTTATATGTATTTAATGTGGACTTCTTTTCAATCTTCCTTGGGTCGACCTACCTACTTACCTTTCTACTTATCCTCCGTTCTTTCTTTATTTATGTAGTTTTAATTTGTTATGTTAAACTGACATGTAAAAAGAGTGAATCATTGTGTATTCTAAGATATATGTCAAATGTAGAATTTGAAAAAGTGAATTGCAACACTAAATGTTATTTTCTTGTTACTATAAATGTGGGTTAGTTTGCTTTTAAAATAATCTATAGTGTAATGAGGTAGCCAACATTCAAACTGCACAAAAAACGGTAAGGTTGAAGATTTGCGGACTCACCTAGAAACACCCGGAAAGCGTGTGTTCCTTATGTATTTTGACCTCCTGAGTCGATTTATGGCACTCTCAACCAGCGCAAGTGCACCGTTCCCGAGATATGGCACCCACGTCGCAAATATTACTTTCTCGAGCTGTGCGCTCTAATATTGAGCAACCACGGGCACGCCTGAGGTTTGGCATCGAGGAACTATTGTACGACAGTTATTACAGCCATCCCCATGAAGAATTTTCCGAGCAAGAGAGTTCTTCAAAGCGCACAACAGGTGTTAGTGTGTAGGGACCAAGTGAGGAAATATTGCGGGTGAGGTAAAAACTCCCAAACCAAAGTCCACAAAAATTTTGATGGGTGATGACAGCAGCATGCGTTATAATGCTGTATAACGACTTCTTGGCGATTGCCGAGATCTGGCCACTTCGATCGCAATATTGCTCGTAGTCCAACTGTTGACATTATAAAGTTACATTAAAGTTTTTTTTAGGTTTCAAGGTCTCCTAGTGAATTATCCCTTTGACATCCCACCACACAGATAATTTCACCTTTTTCTAAGAAGTACTGGTGTGGATATCGATCGAGACCGCCCAGAAACGCGACACATCGTTGTTCGAGGCTTTATGTTTCGACACAGAACCCACTTATCATCATCCCCCGTGATAATGTGTGTCACGTGCCCGTCATTTTTGTACCGGGAAAACAAAGAGAACACAGGTAGCAATGATCCCCTTCCATTCAGTTGCACGCAGGACGAGTTGGCCGACCTGGTAGCCGTGTGGGCTAGGGTGCTAACCCAGCGACTCGAAGGTTTGAATTTCGGCTGGGGCATGGATGCTTGTGATTGTGGATTTTAACTAGAACGCGACTAATAATTGTGATGGGCCGAAGTCAAAAATTTACTAGAATGACCCATAGAAAATAAAGTTTACCTAACTTTATCAGGATGAGTGGGCCTTGTTCAGAGCTCACCTCATCTTATTTGATACACCTACTTTACAATTGTATATTTCTCAGTACATTCTGCGAAGTAGTATAGATTATAAAAATTCATGCTTGCGTGGCCAACATTCTATAAATGGACTGGGGTAATTGCGATTGTTAGTAGAATGGCAGTTCTAACTTTTTTCTTCGAATTTTGACAATTGCTATGAATCAATCTGTTCAAATTAATTATCATTCATTTCATTGTATTTACGTTTGTGTTTATTGAATGTTACTCATAGTTTTTGTGCAGTTGTTTTAAGATTTCTTATATGAGTTTATTTCCTTTGCAGCTTTGGATATCACGCTAAGTAAAAAATTTTCAGCATCACTAACTTTCTTCAATTTTATGCAATTGTTTATTGAAGAAGATTGGTGCATAAAAATTGTAGAAACTTTACATTTAATTTCTCGCAAAGAAGGCATTTAAAGTTGTACAAACCGTAAGAAGGAAATTAGTTATGAAGAAATTTTCAGGTGTAAACATGAAGCCACGTTTACATAATACGAGGGAAATAGTTTTATTATTATACAAAACAAAGTCTGAGCCAATTCAGATAAGTCAAATAAAAAGCAGCTCGCATTTTTTCATTTGACAACACAATAGAGAAATACATTGCTGAAGGTATATTTGCACCAGCAGTATATCAGTTGTAATAGCCAACTCTGAACTACGATTGTTCCAGTGTAGGTTTAATGTGGATTGTTCTTTGGACAAATAAAGAACATAATGATTAATCCAGTGCCTTCTACTAGACATGCATTTACGTATATCTTGTGTCAGTGTAACTTAATCTTCTTACTGTGCTCTGTGGCCTCTTCTAGATCCACTTTTACACGCTTTACGTGGCTGGGGGTAGTTCATGTGCTGATTGCACAGAGTCAAGCGACTACACTATTTAACCTTACCGAGGTACAAAACGTATTTTGTTTACTACTGTACCCCAAATAAACTCTATTATTACAATTTGTTTCCCTTATCAGGAAACCACTGGCGCATGGTTCATTTCTGCTACGGTAACCCTGTATGTTCATAGAGTACATGAGTACTTTGCTAAGTAATCACACTGTTTAATGCATGTACTACCAGAGAGTGCTTACTTACTATAAGGTAAAAGTAGATATATATCAGGTACTAGTGAAAATAACGCACGGACGAAGAGGAAGCGAAGCTTGTGTCATATCTGGGGAACGGTGCACTTGCTCCGGTAGAGTGCCATAAATCGACTCAGGATGTCAAAATACATAAGGAACACACGTTTTCCGGGTGTTTCTAGGTGAGTCCGAAAAAGTAATATTTGCGACATGGGTGCCATATCACGGCAACGGTGTACTTGCGCCGGATGAGAGTGCGATAAATTTACTCAGGAGATCAAAATACATAATGAACACACGTTTTTCGGGTGTTTCTAGGTGAGTCCGCAAATCTTCAACCTTATCCAAAAAACAGTTACTAAAGATTTATTTGCTTTAGCACACACAAAATTACCAACAAGTAATATAATTCGCATCGAAATATGCAACCAAATGTGGTACATACTAAAGTCCATCCCATAATTTACATTAATATTTCACCAATATTATTCTACAATATTCAGAGCACCTGATTTGTGTTTCAACATATAAATGATCATGTACCATTTTACATTATAACAATGTCACCACTTTTTGTTGATACGGTTGTACTACTTACACAAAATGAAAAATCGAAGTAACACGTTGAATATTTCAAGAATTGATCATATTTCCTCAAATACATGATATTTACTTTTCAACGTTGTAAATTCCATAAGTGATTTATGTATCACCAACCTAAAATCGTGGGAGACTTCAAATGATATTTTAAGTCATAATCTGAATGAGATCCATCATAGAAACTCGTTTTCTTTCATTTGCTAAAACAAAACTAATTCCAAACAAGCCTAAAATACGACCTCTTGTTTGAAATGGAATGCTTTCATTCTAATTAGCAATTTGCTAGTTTTACCTTTGTTATAAATATATAATAATTCACTCTTCCTCCGTGAAAAAAGTATTAGTTGGTATACTTACAATTGTAGATATTTGTACTCTCATGATATCCCGATTAATACCTCCATACCACGGGTTATATCATGAGTAACTAATTTATAGTTCATCAGCTGTAACATAAAATATTCATATAACACAAGTATAAACTTGGAAACTTTGAGAATACTTTCACTTTGATAACACAGAAATAATAATATCACTCAAATATTTACTTGTAACAAAATACATATTAGTTTTTTGAATACCTCTTCTTATTCACTCAGTCCTAAAGCTTGTACTAGTCTTTCTACATCCTTTCTCATTTCATCAATAAAACCACGTTCCAAACAAACTATCCAAATAGCCTTCTTTGACACTAACTCATCCTTATGTATGTATCTGGCAAATCCTAAATCTATTAGTACATCATCTATGTTCTTTGTCTCATTATCACCATCTGCGTATGCTGTATCAGGTGTTGGTACAATTGTGTCTGATTTTTTATTTTAACAGTAGATCTTCTATCTTCATCCAGTCTGTTTTCATGTTATTGTCTTCTTGTTTTAATATCTAAACATTCTCTGCTTTCATTTGTTCTTCCCTACCTTTTGTTTTTTCATATATTAAAGTTTCTATACTGGGAGTACTATATCCCATTGTATTATGCCTATCTGGTGTAGACTCTGCTCTATTCCGTATATTGTTACGTAACTCCTGCATTTCTATTTCTTGAATAGCCTCGTACCAATGTATATTATTAGTAGTTTGTTATCTATATGAGTTAGCACTTTGATGATTTGTCACTGTATATACACGCTGTCCTCTATTATAACAACCTATTTCTTTATTTGATATTGTGCATATATTGTCATGAATAACTTCTCTTTTGTTACTTGTTTTCCATCTTATATTATTGTGTGGCTTATATCGTGTGTTTTTCCTCCACCCTGGAAACACTACATCTAACTCTCGTCTTTTAAAAATGGCAAATGGAATGGTTGCTTCGTTATACACCATTCTAGGTGGTTCAAATCGTTGTTATATACACAGGAAAGTGCAACTTTACCAATTACTTCAAAGTTAGTTCTACTCATATTCGATACAGTGATTGAACTTTCCAATTTATTTTCTGAACTTCCAGCCATATTTAGTTACGGTGTCCATATTTACTAAGTTTGGCGCTGCTCCCGTGTCTAATAGTGAAGTAAACGATTGGTCGTTTACTAAAAATCTAACCATATTTGACGGAGCCAATGTGGAATCATATGATGTATTAACGATGTTAACCCATATATAGTTACCGAGCCGCAGGAGCTCAGTGGTAGAGAGTTGGCGTAGCATTCGGCAGGTCGTCGGTTCGATCCCAGCGGCCGACCATCCTGCCTGAGTCTTTTCCAGGGATTTTCCTCAGTCACACCAGGCAAATACCGGGATGGCATCTTCAACATAGACCCTGGCCTTCCTAAATCCTTTTCCCTCCCCCTATCCAGGCTTGCCATAAATAAAATTTTCATATATAGTTGATTCCGAAACCAGATTAGTCATGGCTTTCTATTTCCTGTTAATCCTTTTGTGTAATTAGCTGTTTAACTTGTTGCTGTTGTTTTGTATTCCCTTGGCTATTTACAAACTTGTGGAACACTAAAAGTTACCACATTTTTCACTAAACTTGGTGTAAGCAGGACATTGACGGCGCTTGTGCATTGACGGACATTGACCGCCCACAGAACATACAATTGTTTATCCATTTAAAATTTCTATTACTATATGCATTTACTGACTTATGTTGACTTGCTATGTGGTCTAATATATGTATTTCATGTCCATGTAATTGTATCTGATTGAAATGCTGAGCAAATAACGCACTATCTCTCTCTATACATTCATGGTGGATTGCTATTTGTGAAGCCTCCTCGAAAGTTAATAGCTCTAAAGATAATAATCTTTTCCGCACCGCCATATCGTGAATTAAAAAAATAATTGATCTGTTATCGTCTTATCCATGACTGTGTTAAACGGGCATTTTATCGCCTCAGACTTTAACTCTTGAACATAATCGACAGCTGTTTGGCCTTGTTGCTAAACCGTTGCATGAAAATGAAAGCGTTCAGTGCGAGAATTTGTTTTTGTTTAGAATATTAACACAGATTGAACTGCCCCAAAAGAAAACTCTAAAATAGACTGAGGACTTATAAAGATCTTCATTTTTTGCGTATGACTTTTTATCTAATGACGCTATTAATAGATTTATTTCTTTTGATTCGTCAATTCCAAGCACTTTGCAATGTGAATTCAACCTCTCCGAGAATAATGCAATTATGTCTCTACGAATATCAAATGCAGCAAATAATAAACTATCAGTGGCCATGATTCGTTGATAACTCACTCTGTGTAATTACTTGAGTGTAAAATCTCAATCCTCAATTTGTTTCATTTGATTTGCCTAATCAACAACTTCGTTGAACCAGCCTCGTTCACCAAATGTTATTTTCTTGTTACTAAAAACGTGGGTTCATTTGCTTTCAAAATAATCCACAGTACAATGAGGTAGCCAACATTCTAATTGCACAGAAAACAGATAATAAAGATTCATTTACTTTAGCACACAAAATTATCAACAAGTATTATAATGTTCATGAATGTGGTACATATTTAACCAAATGAATGCAACCAAATGTGATACATATTTAACTATATGAATGCAACCAAATGTGGTGCATATTTAAGTCCATCCAATAATGTGTATTAATATCTCACCAATACCATTCTACAATATTCAAAGCACCTGAAATTGTGATTCAACATAATACATGACCATATACCATTTTACATCACAAAAATGCCACCACTTTTTTTATATTGTTGTACCAGTTATACAAAATGATAACTCGAAGTAACACATTTAATATTTCAAGCATTGATCATATTTTCACAAATACATGATATTCACCTTTCAACGTTGTAAATTCCATAAGTGTTTTATGTGTCACCAACCTAAATAATAATACTAAATAAATTGGAGATTTAGAAGAGAACATTAACAGCTTACAAGACAAGTTAAAAGCAGGGCGAAGACAGGTTGTCTTTTGTATTTGATGTGAGCCTACGTGCAATTTTTTATGTTTTTCTTTCGAGCAAAGTCACAACGTCGGAGCTAATGTAGGGAAGCTAGGAGAGTCATCATAACAGGTTTTGGGTAAATGACGCAAGACATGTTTTTAAGAATAGACAACAATATTTTTGGAAGTTGAATATTGGTAGGCGAATAAATACGACGTATGGAATATCACAGTTACAGTTTGCCAGTAATTATCGTCTTAATTAATATAAAGTTCGGATCGGTCTACGAGAATGGAAAAAGTTGCCTAGAAGCCAATACAGAGGACATGCAGTAGAGATGGGCTGTGCAACGGCGGCAGCGTAGCAATATGAGAAATGTTAAGTTAAAGTTCTAGCAACACTTGTCGAATTTTCAGAAATGCGTTTCTTTTGTTGAATGTAATTATTTTACCTAAGATTCTCAAATAAGAATTAACTTTGTTTTTCGGAAATTATATAGACATAATATGGGATTAAACCTTGCTGCAAGTCGACATACCCATAGTTGTAGTTTTCTGGTGCTAAGGATCTAGTCTTCTGTTGCTCTTGTATAGTCGTTAACGAGATACAGACATCGCTTCTACATAATTTGTTTCCAAGGAATGTCTCTCTTAAATTGTCGTATATTTCTTTTTCCCAATGGGAAGTTGGATGAGTCGTTAAACTTTAGCGACGAAGGATCACTCATTTGAAACTTTCTCATTGAAGATTCTGATTTCTTAGCTGTATTTGTCGGCTCCTTGGAGGATGGCCGGAAGTCTAAGCTGAATATTTAAAATAGTTCGAAGAAAGTTTCTATTCTGCATATATCAAGAGAAAATTACGTTATTGTGCGGAATAACGATGTAGTTAATTAATTTCTATGGCAATAGCGGCGAAAGGGTACGCGCTTGACTGATATATTTTGTTAAGTGGCTTGAGTTCGAATCCCGCGTAGATATACAAGCGGCTGAAAAGTTTTACTTTAAGTACAAATGGAGCATGCTGCGGCCATTAACGTATAGAAAGTAACTGTCGAGTAATTGGAACCAGACGAGAAGGTTCACTTAAGTCATTATTAGTCTTTTTAGTTAAGGTTCAGGTAAGTCTTTTGCCCAACGCTGGAAGCGACGATACAACGAAGAAGATATTTGTCGTATATTTATCCAATATATTATTATTAGTTAATCTGAATTTCGGACAGTTATTATATTTGGAATATTTAAGATTGGTATTTCCTTTTCTACAAATTGATCTTGCTCCTAATCTTGAAATTAAGTTTTATTTTGCGCTAAATTGGATATTCAGTTAAAAAACGACTGAGCGAATTTCATTGCACTAAAGTTGAACAAGACCAGAAAGCTAATTAAGTTATATCAAAGTATGACGTTGAAGCACCTTAAACAAACTAAACTACTAAAACACATAAAGCAGCAACAGTAATATTTTCTTTTTGTGTCTGATAATAAATTACATGTATGCATTATTCTCAGTTAACTGTGTTAAAGGATTCTTTAACGAAAACAGTGAAGAGAGCCTCCGAGAATTTTAGAGAACCTTTTGTGTAGAGAATTTTCCGGTTTCAAATTTTCGTGAGGAATAATTTTCACGTTCGCATTACCGTTTAGGAGATTTTTTTAAAATTCCGCCGTTTTCGAAGATCTACTAGTTCACACTACTATATTTTGGGCGAATTTCTATAATTTCATTCAGAAGAGTAAAGAGAATATTGCTGCTAATTTCTTTGCTTGTAATTTTTTTTCTGAAATAACATAAATGACAATTCAATTAGTAAAATTTACTAAAAATATCAAATTCCTTAAATGTCTGAGACAGAAATACTATGAGAATGATGCAAAGTTAAATAATTTCAACGAGGCAACTCAAACGAGGAAAAACCCGCGTTGGGCTCGACTGTTAAGTCGGACACAGAATATGATAATAAAAAACAGGACTGTCCACCAAAAGCAGGACAAATGGATACTTATTCGTGATTGAAGCTGTATGCATCTGTATATATTAATATCACATTCTACTACATACGGCTGCCTGTTTACACTGCAAGAGGTTTTAATCACACAGACGCTATCACTACAGACAGCCCATATAGTTGCACATGACTGCACAACCTTCAAGGTTTTGTTCACGTATGCTATTACTAGGTACAATCTAGCGAAATCTTCACCTAGAAACAACTTTAATTCAGTGAGTTCATCGCTGACAACTGAGCAAAAGTGTAGCGTTCGAAAAGTCGGAAACGTTTATTCTACACAAAATAGTCCCGAAACACGTTTTAAGCTACGATAATTTGTAATTAAATTATTACTCAGAACTAACTAATAGTTTGGTTTGTTCTCGTTAGTTTTCTTTATTTTACCTTGTTCGCTTTAGGTATATGATGTAATATTTGAGTATAGTCCTACTGCATCTTACGATTAAAGAAAAGTACGTTGTGGTAAAGTTACAAACCTTCCATTGCTATTAATAAAATAGCAAACTTTGTGGGAGAGAAAAGAAAAAGCACGGGAATGAAGCACAAGTCAGCGTGTACAAGTTTCCTACATTTTTATTTCCTCTTTCAGTATTTAGGCCTACGCTTTATGTAGTATGTAAATACCGGTAGATTGACTTCCATTTTAAAATATATTACTAAAATCATGCAAGAAGATCAGTTTTAAGTTACAGGTATTACATTCAAGGTTATTTATTTAAATAAGGTGTTTAGTGAAAGCAAAGAGCAATGTACTTTCCTCGGCAAGATTCGACGCACCGCCACTAAACGCTTAAACCTTTTGAAATAAGTGCGCCTTAACCAAATACGCCAGGAGGCTAACAAAACTAAAAATTCACATCAAGCACTGATATTCTATTGCATATTGATATTGTACATGACTGTTTTTTTTTTTTAAATAATTTATGTTCATAAAAAACACATGGTTTTGATGTCTATAATGACTGGAGTGTAAAGTGCCAAGGTTTTCTTTCCAGAAAAGTTAGTCTAAACTTAAACCTCTTAACACGTCTTCTAGCAATCTAAATTGACATTTTGGTTTAAGCCTAACTAATGCTAAGTCTAACCTACATGTTTGTAATCGGCCCAAAGAATTTGTGCATCATTTACATAATTCTGATATTCAATTAAACTTATTAGCCATTACAAATACTATATGTATTAGCCATTACGAAAACCAACATTGTATTGTACAATTTAATCATTTGATTTTTTTTAGCTATTCCTAACAAATTGATGAGACTACAATGGGAACCTTCGCCTCTCAAAATGAAGGATAGTACGTGGGGTGCTACAGACATGGAACTCCCAAGTTTTAAGTTCAGGTTCAAAACGAGCAGTATAGAAACAAGTAAGTAAAATAACTTTGAACTATCACTGACCATCATAAATAAAAGAACATTGACAAGAATTGAACACAGCCTACGAATCACATGTCTTCCGAAGGCATGAGCCCAGGAGTTAACATAGTGATATAGGCCCTATCTGTGGCTACTAGACGCAAACGTTGTTTAGTGTATACGGGAAGATCGACTGGTACTAGCGTCGAGAGATCAGAAGCAGTGAAAATAGATGCCGATATCCAAGGTAATACAATGTCCCGACTTTCGACGATCATTGTGCATTGTAACACCTTACAGGTAAGACAAATTCCTCCTGGAGTTAAGTAGGTAAGCTTGTCTAGTCGACATACACATAACCAATCCAACAGCCTGCAGCTTGTGTGGATGGCTTCGTATGATATGTATGAATAAGTAAGGTTCCCAGACGACTTACGCATGACTTGATCCTGTATTAAACGTACAGAAGCAACAGCTTTTATTTCGGTGAGCAAAAGCTGGTAAAGAATTGATAATACAAGGCCGCGCTCAAGATACCTCTAATAGGGTTAAATGAAACTGAAAGCGGTAAAATTCAATTCCTACAATCTAATTTAACTTAAACAAAACCCCAGGATCCAATAATATCAATTTATTAATAACATTAACTTTCTTGTGTGTAAACTTCATCACACTCGAAGAATATCTAAATTTCAAACAAATAAAATATATCTCTCACTTATTAATTAGGTTCTCAAATTTCAAATAATATCAACACGTTTATACATTGTCACCAATTGTAGCGCACACCAATGGATCATCAGTAATCTCAAACAACTAGCAAACAAATATTGTAAATAAGTCCATTGTACTATTCACAAATGAATTAAAGCGTACTTCCATCAATTAAAGCAAACTAACAAGAAGAAACTAACGTAGCCAACATCGTTTGTTTTTTCCTGGATAATGTATCAAGCCCTTGCACAGGTTTCTCATTTCTACATAAAAAAATCTTAAATCAAATCATACTCAAGGATAAAATTAATTTCAATAATCAAAAGTAGCGTACACATTTTAATGTAGTAGGTGAATCTCATTAAAGCCTTTACAATTTTATAATTGAAGCTAAATAAAAAATATCAAATGCTGTTCTTAAATTCCATGACATCAATCAATTTTTAAAAAACTCGGCAAAACAAAAAACAAGAACCAATGATCGTTGTTTACAAAAATTTAACTATCATTACTTTAATATATCTTACCGACTGAATTCGTACCGACACGTATCTCGATACAATACACAATATCAGTCCGTTCTCTGAACAATCAATTACCTTCAAAATTAATTGTTATATTTCCCTAATTGCAAGTAATCATACACAAAATCAGTTTTAAACACATTTGAGAAACGAGGAGGTACATTGAGTATTCCCTACCTTCCCTTGCCTTCTAAAGAATTTAGAATTTTCGATTTAAATTCTTAAAACCCGCATAACATGCAAAGAATTCAGAAAATTTTAATCAAACTTAAAAGTGGGGATTGATGATCAATCCAAGCATCTAACTCCAATTTAGAAGCACTTCCAGTTGTTAAAAAGGAAAATCCCTAAACTATAATTGGATTTCTTTGTTTAACTTAAATTATTCCATTATTTTGATAAAAACAAGGCTTTATTAAATTTCTGTTTTAAATATTAAGTTTCTTCCCCCAATTTCGTTTATTCAAATCTAAAACTTGATGTAAGACATATTTAACAAACAAAGATTACCATCGACACTAATAGTTTTATTTTAAAATAAATTATCAATTTGGCACAGACAAAATTCCGGACCAAAATTCCACATGTCTCCAATAAATTATATAGTCACCCAAAATTTCAATTCAAAGGAGTTCAAACCCTGACAGATCCGACTGGCACACACAAACAATACACGTGACTCATTTCGATACAAAAGGATAAAACAAATCTCGCAAAAGACCAAATTCGGCGGGAAAGTAATCCACACCAGAAAAGATATAACTCTCTCCACATGCTGTACAGGTTCCGTAAAATCAATCCTAAAATTCAACAAGCCTCAAATCAGGAAACACCCGGACAGCTATATTATAAATCCTAAACTCAAAAACCCACTTTCGCTGGCTCCACAGAGAAAGCAACAAATTTCGTCTTGCCAGCAAGACTCAGGACTAAAATCAATCTTTAACAACATTATTTCCAAAACACACAATCCCGACAAAAAACCTTGACCAGACCCCGCTTCCTTGGCAAATTCTTAATCAAACCGGACACCACATGTGTCCAAATTCCAGACCAACGCCATCTACGAGCGTTTTTCAATATTACCAATCAATAATTGAACTAATGCACAGATATCAACTCGAAACCATTACAAATGAACACTTATCAGCTAAATCCTTACTTGTAAACTGCCACCAACCTGTCCAAAAAGAACATATCTATGTAAACTATACATTAAACCGAGAATATTATAATCATGCCTCTTTCAAACAAGCTATAACACTCACCAAAGATCTTCTGAAAAGCACAAATTAGCCTTTTACAATCCAAAAATGCACCACCCTAACCTGACTTTCCCAGACCAGAAACATTTTGGTTTCCAGTCCAAGCAGGATAAATTTTGACCTTCAGACAATTAATACCGGCAACATTTTCTGGTACACATTCTAGGGTACCAATAGCTTGCCACGCTTCCCTTCAATAACATTAAAAAAAAAGTCAACCAACCCTGACCTTGAACAACTCCCTCGTATAGAATGCCTTTAATTTGAAAACATAGACAATAGCACAAACCAACTAAATATGAATATATCACTCAGTTCAAAATTCCTTTCACGCACCTCGGATAGCATTAATTGACCAGCGCCTGAGTATGACTTAATCTGACTTTTAAAAGGTCCCAATATTACCCTAAGACAATATCTTATAAACCACGAGTACAAGGCAACAAGTTTCAATATTTGCTTCCAAGAATTGCTTAAAACAGATTCCCTCTTTAAATCACACTATCCATCTCATGATGTCACCATAAGATAGCCAGCATTATTTAGAATATTTTTTTTCACAAAGACTCAAATCCACGTAAAGTTTAAATAGCAACAAGCTTTTAATTATTCGATATCTGATTTTAGCACGGATTTAGTGTGGAATTAGCTTAATCTAGCCAAACGCTACTTCGGAAATTTTACTCATCTTATGCTGCAAAGCAATTTTATAATTAGTGTTATTTCCGCACTTACCTTATTTTAGAAGTTTAGTTCAATTATTCTTATCCAATTTTAAATAGTTAATCCTCAAATATTTATTGATATGATCATGGGCAATCCTTTACTTCAATGATTTAATTTTGCTTACCATTTTCTTCGCTTCACCTTCACTTTCCTTCCTTTCTTCCGATCGATACACGGAACCAAACGTCATATAGTTTACCAAACTAATCTAATCAAGAAACCACAAACTATACTTGAACATATCTTCCTTGTTTCTCTTTGCTTTCCCATTCTGGAACGTGTGGAGTTTTATAGCTTTTTTTTTAAACGAGCTAGAATTATTTTTTCATATTCTAACCGTGTCTATTACCAGCTTGGTTCTGAGAGATAATCTTCCGGAACCACCGTCGATACCAAATGACGCTACAGTCTACCACTATTGTCAGATCTCCAATGCAATCATCAGCCCTCAGAATCCAAATTTTGGTGGGAGGCGTAATTAAAATATTTTGTAGGATAAAAAGAGCTCACGACAAGGTTACCTCCGCCACCACAAACAGAAAAGTTACAAAATTGAGAAAATGATGATATAATCGGCTTTCTTTTTCCATACTTCAATCCTCATTTTACAAACCTGCAATTGAGCGACAACAAATAGTAAAATATTGCAAAAAATATTTTTAAACAAGCATCAATTCCAAATAATTTCATTTAACAAAAATCAAAATTTTCAATTAAGAAAATTACAACAAAAATCCTTTCTTTTTGAAAAATAAATTTCTAATTTTATCAAAGTCAATTCAAAATCAACCCTTAATCAAAATCAATATTTACTTACAATTTAATATAACTCTTCTATGAAATGAAAGTTCAAATATAAATTAGTCAACTTCAGTTAAAGAAGTTAATTTTTCAAATATCAAATTTAATTTTCCAAAATCCTTGATTTGTAAATAGTTTACAAAAAGTCAAATAATTTATCTCAAGGATTATAATTCTCTAAGTTATTTGCTCAGTAATAATATTTGAAAACAAAATCATGACATACATATAAAAAACAACATATCAAAGAACACGTAAAACATCAAAATATGGCAAAAAGAAAAGGCAACCAAGAGGGAAAAATAGAAACGGCGTCACCAACTCCCTTCGGACTTCTTGTTTGACCTCTAAGCATTCTCTTATATTTGAATCTGACTAACATCTGCTAAAATTCCTTCATTTCTGCTGAAACATACAAAATAATCTTATGTAATTACCCACATTGGCATGTAAATCCTTCCTATATTATACAAATACTGCAGAGAGGAAAACTATTATGTAATTTCTAGCATAATCCAAATCTTAAGCCTTTGCATAATATTTCAGTATCCATTAAAACTATTATTCTTCTGGAGGATAACTAGTTCTCATTTCGATTCACTGATAACTACCTCATATCTTATTTAACTCTTGATGGAAAATGGAAAAAAGCTTTTTACTCTTAAGACATGCGCAAATTTCAATGAACCAAAAACACTCACTCTGAAAACCTACTTTCAATCTAGAAAATGTTTTCATACCATACCTGAATTTCGAAGTTAAAATTTGTTGGGATAAATGAATTTAGCAGATACAATATATCCAGACTTCAAAACCGAAAGCAAGATTCCTTACCAAACATAAACTTCCAATTATCCTGATTTCTACCAAAAAATCTACCAATCAGTTTAACCTTTGTTTCAACATTTCTTCATTCCATAACTATCATCAGACCGTCTTCTTCCAAAACCATATCTTCTCCTTCCTACATCAAAATTCCGATTTCTAAAATTAGCACACAATCTCCTACCATTAAACATTCCTCGGTACAGGCTAACTTCTATTTCATTTTGTGGTTTTTCAAAGTTTTTTTCTTCTTCCATCGGTTTCTCTCCTGTCTCCACCTTGACTGATGTTTGAAAACACTTCGCCTAATATCATCACTAGTTCTCTGTCCACTATTTCATAAACCTTATTCTTTAATAGTCAGGTTTCTCTCCTGTCCCCACTTTCCCCAATCCTCCAAACTATACTGACCAATTTCTTCATTTCTCCTATATGCCTTCTTAACAAACCGTTATTATTATTCCTCTCCGTGTTTATCAGCAGAATAATTTTATTTTTATTTCTTACATCTCTTCCTCTTTCATCGTAATCAACAAAGTCTATCATCACACTCTTGTTGTCCTTAACTTTTGCAACTTTTCTCTTCAATGTTCCAATAGAAACCATCCTTATAACCTTTTCATCATCCATTTCAATACTCAAATTAAAACCACTCAAAGCTCTTCCCACCAATTGTCTTTCAATCTGTTCATCACACCTGGAATCCACCAAAACTTTCCCCTTCCGATCTACCTTCAAACTATCGGGATCATTTTTAGAACCACCACCACCATCATCACCATTGCAAATTCTAATGGCTCCAATTTTTGTTCAGTTCACCCTGAGTCCTTTCGGTTGATTTGAAGGAAAATCACTTATCTATTCTTCCATTTACACTAACCTTACGAACATCAAGATCCAAATTTTCTGAATATTTACTAAGTTCAATAGCTTCCACCTCTCTTGAATCCCTAGGCCAAGAATCGTTATATTCATTGAATCCCTGTTTTTCCATACAGTTCAAATTATCATCACAAGTACCACTGTCTTTTCAGAAAAGAACCCCCATGAACTGATTGTTTTTCTGAGGATACCTTTCAGAATCACCGAAGGTATATTTTCTCTTCATCTCATAAAGCTCTTTCACGTAGTCATCATTTTTCCAAGTCTTCTCGATTTCTTTACTTTCACAAATCAATGTACTTTTCAATCCCACATCACTGGTATTAGTTCGCATTTCCTTCTTGGTAATGCTTCCAAATTCCAAGTGGGACTGTTCG
>JAGDQP010020435.1:21296-33281 GCA_022664845.1 Lepisma saccharinum | reverse complement strand
AGGCATATAGTTTCCTTCATCAAAGTGCTTGTTGTTGAGAAAGCTTGAGCACCACCTACCACGTTGACAGGTCGTAAAATATCAGTTAGTGTCACATATTGTACTGTGTACAGAAGGAATTCTGTTCTGTTTCTTGATTTTTAAGTTAACGGTGTAGATCATCCCGCTATCTTGGTATTACCTTTGTATTGATTTATATGGGAATTGTTTTACTAGTCATGTCTCTGAGGGGCGTAATTTTTAACTTCTGTTTTCACCTCGTGTTTCGTCATGTTTTCTTTAACTCGTGCTGTTTTATAGAAATGCAATATTTTACACACGAACAGTATAATTTCCCGTGAACACATTGTCATTAATATGGTAAACTATTAATAACACATTATACTCATATATTTGAAGAAACTTCACAAAGGGTCAAAATAACCATGAAGGCAAATTTCGCAAAAGCGGAACTTGAATTTTCTACTTCTGAGAGTCATAAGACGAGTAAAATGATTCCCATGTAAATTAATGAAAAGGTCATACCAAGGAGGCCGGGGGTGATCTACACCGTTAACACCTCAAATAAAGATGAGTCGATACATACTAAGTTCAGAAAGTATCTTTCACATAAAATAGATTAAGAGCAAAGAGACCAGAACCTTTTTTCTAAGTACCATCCCACTATTCAGCCATTGGGAATGAGAAAATTACGATCAGAGATCATTTAAGGTTATATCAAGTTCGATATTACCTCATTTTCAACCGCTCAAGTTGATTTCATTCTACAAACCTACTGGAAACTTGATTGCCTTGATAATCACTTGCTCAAACTGACTTTGATAAACAAGTCAAAATTCAGTCTTCACATTAGTTCGATTTTACGTTTCCTGCACTTTGCTGGAAACTTGACATGACGAACTTGGTGGAGTGTTGATGAGGGCAAATTACGTAGCTGTTATTCAAGCTTGGTACAAGCTAACAGACTTTCAAAACAAGCTTGATGCAAACTTAAAACGTATTTATGTTTTATAAAAAAACTATTGTTATCTCCTATGTTCCGGAGGATAATCTGAATCCATTTTTAGGCAAGCTGATATGATTAAAGCATGGACATGAAGTTGCTTTCAGTGTTGTGTTTAATGATAGCGTGTGAGATTGAGGTCTTGTCTAGTGCGTACTGTGATCTATGATCCATGAACTAAGTAAAGCTACTGAAATAAAAAAAAAAGATCGAGAATTAGATATTCTCAAATTGTGGTTACTATACGTATATCCTAATTCAAACTATCACTATTTTGTCTATTGATCGATTAAGCTACAAGAGAAGAACATGTAATTGGTCCTTTCAAAGATTACAGTTTTTAAATGTTTCGTACATACGAAGAGCAGTCGAAAAGTTCGCGAACAGTTTGTATAAATCATTATTTCTTACATATTTGACAATCTCAACCTAGTTACCTTCGAAGTATGATCCTTAGCCCATTGTTGGAAGCAATGGTGATACTCATTGTTTGCAATGCTTAGAACGAGCTGTGTCACATTTTCCTGGATCTCTCCTGTCGTGGCAAAAATGTTAAAGAGCTTCAAAATGTTGACCTTGTTTAAGTGCTTCAATGATCTCCAAAGGACATTTGCCCCATCTGCACATGAATCTCAAAACTGCGCATTTTTCGAATTGCGACAATCTCACAACTGCGCTCGGCGGCACGTGAACTGATACTGAAGCGCCAGTAGACACAACTCGTAGAAGGCAGCGGCACAAGTTTAATTCAAACCAGCACGTACACAAACAGTCTACCGATCCTACACGTTAAATACCACATCGCTTGCACTTTTTGTTCCTCGTCAATAGATGGCTTTCGCGAACATTTTGACTGTCAGTTTTATGCCGAACAAACCATTTTAGCCTAAATCCATCACGTTTCACAGATAACCTCAGCGTGGAGGCAACGATTGGACAGGTAGCGCCCAGGGCCTTAGTTGAGGTATAATTGCGGCATTCGCCTGGTGAAACTAAGGAAAACCCTAGAAAACCTACTTCAGAATGGTTGGCATCTTTGCTCCAATTTACCCGTCTTTCCATTGCTGATTCCAAGTCCTCCGCGTTAAGCATTGGAGCACGGGACTGGGTAAATGTCACTTGTATCAGTAGTACGCATAGGATAATTTTTTATTTAGTTTTTTGTTTAATTTATCAGGTCTTTCCCTAAATTTCCTAACATTATTAACTTTCATTTGTTTTAATTGTGAATACTTAAAATGTAAGTGTATTAGTCTTCTAGCCGTCTCTATAGTCATTAAATTCACAAGTGCAGCTTTTTCAATAGGAAATTAAATATCAGTCCATGTGTGTGATTTTTTCTTCCTGTCTTTTAAATGCTAAAAAACGTTTAAAATCATATTTCATGTCCTCTCCCGCATTACCTGTAGATATCAATTTCAAATTTCAGATAAAAAAAATCCTCTATGTTCAATATCAGAGTGTAGATCCCACACGGATTTTGCACCACCCTTCTGGAATTGTTCTGCGAGTGCCCATGGGAGTAAGTATAAAACAGTGCCGCCGTAATTCTTCTAACAAGGAAGGGACCTCTGGTTATATTCTGGTATCTTGTTTCAATAGAGCACTAATCCCAGGGATTCAGCCAGGATTTTCAGTTGAGGGGTGTAAAGTCAGAATTGGAAGGGTGTAAGTGGAGTTTTGCACGGTTTCTATCAAGTTTTGAACGCAAATTTTTTTAACGTTAGGGGCATACTTTCGAGAATTTGGGAGGTGACACCCCCTACAGGGGACGGGATCAGGCCGCTGGTGGAATCACTTACTAATTCCCTACCATGTTATGCAATCAATTATAACATAAATGTTATGCTCAGGATATATTTTTGGGCACAAATTAAATGAGAATATGAGGTCCTGTATTATTAACAATAGATAGCATTATGCTATCCACGGACGTAGAACTACTGTAAAAATAAAACGAGCTTAATTGGAAAGAACAGCTAGGCATAGGGAAAACAGATAGGAAGATAGAGGGAAAGTGGGGTGATGAGTATTCTGCCAGTATGCATGTCCTGACCAGTAAGTCTCTGGGCAAGGTGAACCGATGGCGGTTTCCCATTGCCTTCCATTGGATGATACACTTAGGGATGGGACCTAAAGTTTGATGCGAGCTACCAACTACTTGTGTACCCACCGGGAATCGAACACGGCATCCCTTATGGTGATAATAAGGCAGGGAGCGTTAGAACTCATCCACAGGGGACAAGATATTGAGGAGAGAGATTATGTTTTGAAACGAAAAACTGTTTTTTGTTGGGGAAGGGGGTACTTAATACGAAAAAAAATATTATTGTCTTTAGAATGTGAACTGACTGTGACAGAGATTTGCGCTCAAATAAATTAAATTAACCCGTGGGGCAATTCTTGCAAGAGCTCATGAATTGAATGTACATTGGCAAGAATATTTTGTTCTGTAAATACTCTAAATCTTATTGCGGATACAACAAAATTATACGTGGTACGAAGTGCTGATCTTATCCGAACTTCTTACAACGAGGAAACTTAAATCTAGTGATTATTTATTTATTTGTTTTAATTGTAATAGCTACAGCACTGAGCTGAGCCCTGAACTTTCTCGTATCGGGAGTAGTACGTGTCCTGCCATCTGTTGTCTTGAACGTAAACTATATACCGTTCAGAACGTGAAAATGGATCGTTCACATTGCGTTTTCAAACAAATTAGTACTATAATAAATACATTTCGTACTCACATGTTCATTATGCAATAAGAATACAAATGTGAATTATCGTATATTGAGAGAATTATAGTTAATAATAATAATTACTTACTTAGGGCTCTTTTTCAAACACGCTTGCGTTGCTTGCGATTTTGATGAATAGCCAATTGAAACACGTGCTACACCACGTAATAAAACTATACTACGAAACACCACATGATTCGATTGGCTACTCACCCAAATCGCAAGTAAAGCACGTAACGCAAGATTTCATGAAAACCAGCCCTTACTCTATGGCTTACGGAACTCACAAGTTCATCTCCGCAGTAACAAACGTTCGCCATAGGATTCTATCCTGGGCAAGATCAAGCCAGCGCACATCACAAACTCCTACTTCTCGAAGAAACTTTATAATATTGTCCTTTCAACGTCGTCTCGGTCTTCCCAACGATCTCTTTCCCTCCGACTTTTCAACCAGAATAGAATATAATCTTCGTTTTTCTCCCATCCGAGCAACATGGCCTGCCCATCTTACAGTTTGTGATTGTGATTTCATTATTCTTACAACATCCGGTGAATCGTACATTCCGTGGAGTTCATTGTGCAGTCTCCTACATTCCCCAGTCACTTCGGCCCGTTTCGGCCCGTATGTCTTTCTCAAATCCTTCTTTTCAAACACTCGTAATTTATGTTCATCTGCTAGGGTTTCACTCCAATTTCGCAACCGTAAAGTATTACTAACAAAATAACCGTTCTGTATATTTTAAATTTCAACTTTCGTGATATTAATCGCGAAGTTAGAAATTTCTGTACTGAATAGAAACATGCGTTGCTCGATATTAAGCGACTTCTTATTTCTTCCGTGACTTCGTTTTTGCTTGTTACGTATGCACCCAAGTACTGGTTTACCTTCTCTGTCCTGATTCTTAATTGTTATGTATCTATCACCTACATCCAAAGTGTTTCGGCTTGCTGTCATGTGTAATAATAATGGACGGTGAGGTTGAAAAGGGAATTTCTAACATTTATTAAAAGCTTATTACATTCGAGGTATTATAAGAATTTTGTCGTAAATATACATGTTGACCCAGCATCGTGAGGACAATTGGGGGGCTGCTGTGAATAAAAGACAGTGGCGATCACAGGGAGAGATTCGGTTCTCCTCTCCCAACCCGTCTGGTCAGCGTGGGAGCAGTAGACCAACTCCTCCCTTCGGGGAGAGGCCTCATCCACTAGTGGATTGAATATGGCTGTGATTTATTATGATTTATTATACATTTTAACGTACTAATTGTAGAGGAGGAAGTAATAGAGATCCTTGCCTTAATTCGTAGTACCATCTTGCCATTTTGGTTATGCAACTGTGCAAAGGCGGTGAAGACATCAGTAACAATGGTTGACATGAGCGGAGTCTGAACTTCGAACCTTTAAGGCAAAGATCTTCATCAATAGCGTAAGGGAAAAGGTCGTAATAGCGTTATTCCAATGTTTGGGCTTATAATATACTGTTTGTGGATGCGGACTATTATTCCGTTTAAGTTTTTTTTATGGACTATTTAGGCAGTCCCCTCAGGGAGTCCTGCGGGACGCACTCATGGACTTCTTTGCCTCGAAGACCGCTGACTTTTATCACCAGGGTATTATGCAGCTGCAGGATCGTTGGCACAAGGTGTTGAATGCGGATGGAGCTTACTTCCAAACCTAAAGGTACGCACCGTCCACTGTATTGCTCTTTGTTTATCACTGCTCTAGAACGGCGAACACTCTTTTGGTTACCTTGTAGATTAAGAGCAAAGAGACCAGAACCTTTCTTCTAAGTACCATTCCACTTTCATTGTATGACGTGTAAAAAGGCGAAATAAAAAAAAATTGTAAATACATATATTTTCTTCGTGTTAGTAAATATTGAAATAATTATTTGTTAAGTTCCGAATACTCCGTGATGTCCCTATATAACTCTGTATTATGTGAATTGACATTCTTCTAAGGAATCTCTGTCAAGGTTGAAGTTGAATGCTTTTCAGTACAGCGACAGTGGAAAGTTCAGAAGTTACTTGCTCGACGCACGACAGATGTCATTCTCGTTGGTGCGACGGAAGCTGTCAGTTGTATGAATATACTTTTAAGGATTTGCTCAATATTTTTATGTAAAAAGTAAGGAACTAATATCCTGAAGTTTGCTGATTATCTTAGTTAAATACACAATCAGTTATTTGCCTGAACTCACGTCTGTAAATTTGTAAGACAGTATAAGTTTTATGGATAATTCCATGATACTGAGACGTTGGTACTTTCTGAGTCAGAACTAATAGGAACTGGCTGACGTGATTTAAATAACTTTTGGTCAGATTAAACCATACCACGCTATTGGATGTTAGGTTTTCGTGATTGTAAGACCCTATGACGGTGAAAAGCTCTTTCGGCCTATCATTGAATCCTGAATAAGCGTCGCAACAGTTAGTGGTAGCTCCACTGATGTGGTCCAATCATTAGATTGGGACATACTAGTTGTTATCAGGATTCTCTTCGAGGAGTTTAGTTATGTGCTTTGGATCCGACGATACGATAGGCAGCGAAGTTCGATGTCTCTGGGACGTTTGGGTTCGATTCCGCTGCAAGGAAAAATTAGTCTGGAACCTCACGCCGAGAATCATCCCAGTTTATGCAACAGTTGTTCGTTCCAGAATTGAAGCGTCGGCACACATTGGTCTATAGGAGAGTATTCTGCACCAAGGGTTTATGGCTTAGTTAGTCATTGCAAATTTGAATAAATACTCGAAGTCAGTTTCTCAGGATAATTTACATCTTGTCAAATCGATGAGCTGAAGCAAAAACGTGCGTACAGCAAAAAAGTTATTCAAACTTAAAGTCTGCCCAAGGATCAGTATTTCCAGCTGGACTCTGTGGAAGAGCATACATCTTTTACAAAAAAAATGTATATAGACTTTATGTTCTCCGTTTTATGGTTGAGTACTCACAAAGAGAACCTATATTGTTTTTGCAGTCTGTGATCCAAGGATTCTGTTCGAGAGTACCAGGTATAAGCTGATACGTTGAAGAGTTTCACTACGAAGTGAGTAGTCCTGAAATTACAAAACTGCGTCTCTACCGTGTTGAAGCTGATAAAGCCTAAATAAAAATTGTCTATAAACTACATGGAAACTTACTGTTAGGAATAATAATAAGTACCTGGGATTTTGATTAATTGTAGTTTTCACTCTTAAAGGCATTAATATATGTATATTGCTGTTTTAAAGGGGACTTTAGAATACATATATCGAGTGAATTGGTTCTCTTTCGTCAACACACTAACTGATAACTGTCTATTTGAAACTCTTACATGAGAATTCATACAGTCGTTGGTGAGAACACGTCGTAAGAGAATATACATCCGCGTGAAAGTGTTGTTCAATAGTGAATTATAAGCTATTTGAAATAGACAATCACTTGAGAATCACTGCGTGAGGAAACTGATTGAGAGTGGACTGGTGAATCCAGTGGTTGATGAACATTGCTTTGTAGTGAGCAGCCTTCTACAGTTTTGAAACTATTGTGTTTGTCAAGTGTGCATGATTGCTCTGCAAATAAAGAGTTAACACGAGAATTCTTACGCAGATTCAGTTGAACCGATGTGTCTGAATTAACTTACCTGTGAACAAATTTTCGTCTACATTAGTTGTAGATTACCTCTGATATCCTGCTTGAACGAGATAAAATCATTCCGTTACTTGACACACACACGAGTTTATCGAATTCAGTTGATGGTCCTTTCCTTATTCTTTCCATGCTGCAGTCCTACTTGAACTTTACGCTCTAGGTACAAGAAAAGAAAAACCTTTCAATTGGGAATGAGAAAATTACGCTCAGAGATCGTTTAAGGTTATTATAAGTTTGATATGGCCTCATTTGTACTCGCTCAAATTGATTTCAGCCTATTGGAAACTTGATTACCTTGATAATCACTTGCTCAAATTGACTTTCATAATCAAATCAACTTCAATATTTGCATTCAAGCTCCGTACAAGTTAACATACTTTCAAAACAAGCTTGATGCAAACTTAAGAGGTATTTACAAGGATTTTGCCGTTCTAGACCAATGATAAACAAAGAGCAACACAGTGGACGGTACGTACCTTTAGGTTTCGAAGTAAGCTCCATCCGCATCCAACACCTTTTGCCAACGTTTCCGCAGCTGCACAATACCCTGGTGATAAAAGTCGGCGGTCTTCGAGGCAAAGAAATCCGTGAGTGCGTTCTGCAGGTCTCCCTCATTGGCGAAGGATCCCCTACGGAGGTGGTTGTAGAGGGTATGAAACAGGTGGTAATCTGTTGGCGCAAGGTCCGGTGAATATTGTGGATGACACAGTGTCGCCCAGCAAAGTTGCTGAAGAGTCTTCCGGGTCCTTTTTGCCACATGTTCTTGGCATTTTCGTGCAGGAACAGCACACCCTTGCGATTCACCAATGCCGACTCCTCCTGCCGTACTGCACGGTGCACCCTTTGCAACTGCTGTGAGTAGAGGTCAGCAGTGATGGTCTGACCAGGTGGAAGGAGCTCGTAAAGCATCATTTGGCGACAAGACCACCATACAGTGAGCATAGCCTTTTGTGGGTGCAGAGGTGGTCTTGAGGTGTGAGGAACAGGGGTCACGTAACGACAACCAATGTCTGGTACGTTTGGGAGTGTCATAGAGGACCCACTTTTTGTCACCAGTAAGCAAGCGATCAAATACGGGTGTGTTCAGGTGCCGAATGAGCGAAGAGAAACAGGCTATCACTTGTTGTTCCTTGTTGGCTGCCGACAATGTGTGGGGTATCCACTTGCTTAACCTGTATGACTTCCCTACCCCATGTAGGTACAGTCTGACTATTTTAGCGAAAACATGGAACCTTTCTGCAAGTTTATCACACGTTAGACCACTGTCCTCCTTGATGGCTGCTTTCAGGGCCTCGTCTTCCAACACATGTGGTAGTCCACTGCGAGGTTCATCAGCAAGGCTCACATCTCCCAAACGAAATTTCTGGAACCAATGCCTGGCGGTGCGTTTGTTCACGGTATTCTCACATTAGACACATCAGTAACAATGGTTGACATGAGCGGAGTCCGAACTTCGAACCTTTAAGACAAAGATCTTCGTCAATAGCGCAAGGGAAAAAGGCGTAATAACATTATCACAATGTTTGGGCTTATAATATCTGTTTGTGGATGCAGACTATTATTCCGTCTTTTATATATATATATATATATATATATATATACGGTATACTCGCACTCCTCTCAATGGGGGAATGTCACCCCCTAAAATTCTAGAACACGTTCGGGTCGCGGTGGCTCAATGGTATAGAACCCACCTCTGGTGCTTCGGGTCCATCGGTTCGATCTCTGCTCATGCTATGTGGATTTTGTGGTAGACAAAGATAATGTGCATGGGTTTTTTCGGAGTTTTCCCGTTTCGCCCTACTTTCTTCATTCCACCAATTCTGCCATCTTCATCCATAGATGAGCAAAGTTGCCTAAAGACCTTAAAAATTAAATTGAAATTCTAGTGCATATTCCCTCAACTTTAAAATTTTTAGGTTAAAATAGAGATAGACCCTCCCAATTTCGGTTTTGTACCTCTCCACACTGAAAATTCTGGGAAAATCCCAGCTTTAGGGAAACTTCCCTTGGCTTACTCTCTTTCAGGACAAAAATACGCTGCAAAAAATGACTGTATTAATTCAACACTTGTTGAAGTGTTGAATTAACACAGACAAGTTTTGCAATGTAGAAAAGTAATTGTCCAGCGCCTTAGTTTAGCTCCCATCAGGACATTCGCCTGCTGCAATTGTTAAAAACCCAGTATGGTCAGCAACAGAGCTCTAGCAGTCTTCCCTATAGCGTTCCAAAGGCAGTGACTTAAATCATTAAACCACTGAAGCAGTGGGGCTTGATAGAAAGAAAATTAATGAGGAAATTTTTCATACATGTCAATGAACAGCCTAATTCCTGATACCATACCATGTCTAAAATTTCCAGAACACTTCTATTAGATATGTTTTAGACATCATACACTATCGATGCGTCAAAATTGTGGTATCCATTGGCACGACGTTCAAGTTGTTTGTAACAATTACCTACTCCTGTCATAAATGCTGACACAAACTTGTGACGCAGATAGGAAACTGGTTTTGGATGCTAAGAAACAAGCCAATCGCAACTCCGATCATTATGGGGCACTTCATAAAGTTGGAAAATCAGCCACTGAAATTTTCAAAACCCTGAAAACTCGAAAGATCAGCAAACGTTTTGTGTATTCAACAATCCAGCGATTCATGGATATTGGTAGTGTAAAAGATCTCCTAAGAGAAACTCGGCCACGTACTGTACGGACCGCAGCGGCTATGAAGACAGTAACGGCCCGTATCCGCCGAAAATGTTTGCCGGAAACAACCGGTAATGGCGCGGGAGCTCAACATGTCAACAAGATCGATGTCTAGGGTACTTAGTGAGGACCTTGTTCTTCGAGCTTACTGGCGGAGTACTGGACATTTCCTGACACATCAGTTGAAGAAGTCGCTAGGGCTGAAATCACGCCAGCTTCTGCAGCTGTACGCTAGCAATGGACATCAGAGAATGCTCTTCACGGATAAGAAAATGTTGAAGATAAGTATAACCGCCAAAATGATAGCGTTTATACAGCCAGTTCTCATGAAGCTCGTGATAAGATTTACAAAGTTTAAGGGGGGCATAATTCCTCCTCAATCATAGTGTGGTGTGTCTGGCATAAGCACGATTAATTCCTGTTATAAAGGAGTTAAAACTAGCGCGAAATTCTACCAAGAAACTGTGCTAGACCTCATCATGAAGGCGTTGAACCAAACCATGTTCAAAAACGAATCCTGCACAGGATTCTGTTCCCGCTCACAAGGCGAAAACTACACAACGGAACGGTGGCTGGAGCTCAATGTACCGAATTTCATTTCCATTGCTAATTGGTCCTCTGCTAATCCCAACTTATTCCCCCTTCATTACAAACTGTGGTTCTTGTTAGAAAGTAACGTCTGCAAGAAGGGGCACCCAACAACTGACAGTTTGAAGCACTTCTTGCTGGTAACAGTGGCGGATTTTCCACTTAAGACTATCCGTGCTGCAATTGATGAGTCTCCAGAAAGACTTCGAGCCTGTGTGTGTGCTAATGGTGTACGTTATGAGAACTGATTGGTGTCACTTCTGTAAAATATGTGTGAATGTTGTATACTACAAAGAAATTAAAATATCTCAAAGCATCTTGAAGTTATTCATTAAATGGCGTGTGATAGTATTTATGGCAAGACTAGCTATTACGCCGCAAGATGGGAGCCTTATTCCTAATCGTAAGACTCTATTTATTTCCTGTCTCCGAGGCCTAATCTGTATGAAATTTAATAATATGGGTAACATTTAATCAATCCTAAATGGATATTACACTGGTTAACTCTTTCTTGTCACATTTAAAAAGGTTAATCAATTCGAGTTTACTACCAGCGAGAAAAAGGCAAACATTTGACAATTTAAAAGATATTTTAACCTCTGCACACGAAGTTATTTACTTTCAAAGTATGCAGTGTTCTTTTACTCTCTTGACGCCGTCCATGTTTTTTTACTTTAAAATAAATGATTCAGTAAAGCAACATCCTTATCGCATGATTCATGTGTTTTATACCGCAGGATGTTTGCTTCTAACCGGGTAAATATTCGCAACGTCTTAGGTCCTACTCCACTTTTTGCAAATATTATTCTAACGTTCATGGCGAAATATGTACTTAATTCTAAGCAAGGAAATGCAAGCTGGAAAGCAGGCCGAGCGGTCTTCGGCGGTAGGCCATCGGCTCGAAGGTCCCGGGTTAGAGTCCCGGCAGGGGCGTGGTTGTGGGTTTAAACAGCTAAAGGCGAATCGTGACGGGCCTTAAGTCCAAAGTTACTAGACTGGCCCATATAAAAATAAAGTTATAAAGGAAGCTGGAAAGCTCATTGTTGCATTCTATACGTTCACTGTTGCAAATTAAACTACATTTTTGAAAAGGCATTTAATATCTTATGACCTCCCACGCCAGTGGCCGGGGTTACCTTCTTCGCATACAATTTTGATTTGGAAACGTTGCTATTGCGATCTGTATGTGAACCAACTGTGAACAAAGGTGCATATGTACGATGGGTACTGAGACATCGTGCCGTGCAGTCCTTACGATAAAATATCATTTCAGCTATCATAACACTAGTATGAGGATCCTCAATCGTACCTTC
>JAGDQP010020435.1:2886-16895 GCA_022664845.1 Lepisma saccharinum | reverse complement strand
GGCCGATATTGATGTGCTACTGGGCAGTGATTCCGTCAGACCTTCCTGTGGGAGGACGTCACCCCTAAATTTTCGACAACACCCCTCCCCACACAACTTAAATATTTTTTGCTGTGAAAAATCGATATAAACCGTGCAAAACTCCACTTATATCCTCCCAATTTTGACTTTACACCCCCCAAAAAAACCTGAAAATCCTGGCGGAAACCCTGCACTGGGGTAATGCCGGCATGGTACCTCCTAGCCCAGGCCCGTTTCTTTTCCGTATGCTCTTCCCTACCAAACCTGAACCAATACATATAACTTGTTCTCAATTTCGTCGCTTTTCTCGTTTTAAAATACAACTCTAAGAATTATTTCCAAATTGTGCTACGCTCTTAAAACCAAGAGTTCACCCAGGAATTGCAAGTGCAAACATTGAGATTTCTCTTCAATTTACGCCTTTCACTGGAAATAAGATTGAGGAAAACTACTCACATGTCGAACAAATTAGAACTGAGCTCACAACGACATTAAAACATCACATTCATCTGTGTCAAGAGCAAGAAAAAGAAATAATGAAATTAGTGTCGAAGAAAAAAAAAGCGAAAGTGAGGACAGGTGCAACATTACTTCTCATTCATAGAGTTGAAAACACTTGCTCGTCGCTGCTGCTTGTCTACGCCCAGGCACCCTCACAGCTGTTCGATTGAATTAGTTCTACTAGTTCGCTTGTATTGTCACTAGCTGGCACCACCATCCTACTCATTGAAGATGGCGGCAGTGCGGTCTTTGACAGACACGGTTCTCATACTTGATTTCTGCTAGCAAGCAGATGCTAAAATGATGAACACACGATGCAACGTGTCTTGTTATCGCGTTTAATATGTGTCACAATATTGAATGTTAATACAGAAGTGTGATAAACTGTCGTGTTTGAAAAAATCAATAACCTCTGAGGTTGTACACCGTCTGGCATTCGTAGTAGTTGTGCTGACGATCATTCACAGCAACAGAGAGCTCCCCAAGCAGAAACAGTGACTGACTGTACCATACGAGGGTGCAGCTAGGCATCTTCCCCCCTTCCCCACTGTTTTTGTGTTCTTTTGCCACGTATTTTATGTGTAGTGTGTTGAACATATTTGCGTTCGTGAAAAAAACTATATTTCAGTGTTTGTGATCAATGTCCCGCGAGTGTTAGTGTGTGTTTACGGTTCGTCGTATTATTCACGTTTTATAAAACCGGTATAAATTTTCGGATTATTTTTTAATTTTTTGGGAGGTATATATATAATTTAGTGTGTGTTCTGACAGTGTGTGTTCTGACAGTATGTGTGATGAAAGAGTGATTATAATTCGGTTGCTTCATCAAGGTAAGTCATTTTCCATCGCATTATGTTTTTTTTTTTTTTTTTTAAGTGTTACTGAGTGTAATTGTGCACATCTTTTTCAGTCTCTTTCATAGACGAAAGTTCTTCTAAAAGTGTCTTGATCAAGAAAACTCACTGTTAATGCCTCAATCTGGAAAACTGAAGGTGCCAGTTCGGAACAAGTCGCAGTAACGCCCATTCTGATGTATACTTTAGTTTCCCGTCTATTAAGTAAGGAGAGTTCCAGGGTGATGTGCCTTCAAAAGAATTCAATATTCATGTATGGCCTGAGCCCAACACGTCTGAGGGATCCAGGGAAAGAGATGAGATAGATAGCGGTCAAGGTCTTATTTGGGGTACCATTTCGGCATTCCGATAAAACACTGAAAAAACCTGACAGTATGGTTGGCAGAGGGGCTTGAACTCGCTTACCTACTCGTTGCCGATTCGAAGTCTGTGACATACCAGGGTGCCTGCCTGGGTCTTTGTTGTATGCACAGTGGCGATATCGAGCGGACGTTGGCTTCGTATTCGGATAATTCTAAGTTCGAATCCAGTGACCAGTGACCCAAACAAGCTTTTCCCAGGGGTTTTTCGTAATCACTTGGCTCTGGCTGACTTGTTTTTCACACCCTTTTCTTACCCCTCTCGGGACCTAAGCCAAAGAATCCTAAAGACCATAAATTCAGATCACATTTCAGTGGGTATAAGATAAAAAGTAAGTGAATTGAAAGCAGAATTGTTTACATATTCTTGAAGTTATTTTAAACTTAAGCTCGCTTTAAATGGGAGGGATGAAGTCCCTCAGAGACCCATTTTTTTAATATTCAGAACAAGCAAGCATGGTCTATATACCAAGGATCGTCCTAATATTCACGCCATGTCTAAAAACCTCGAGTGAAATGTCAGGATGGCCTACATTAGTAGCAAAATTGGTCTTGGTCTTGGTCTTGCTTGCAAGAGTCTTGCATGTCTTGCTTTTAAGAAATGTATATGTTTCATACGCAAATTTTACACCGGATATAGGGAATAGTAAAAGCTATGCGATCATTGCCTGCCTTAATACGTCAATAGAAACTGAAATATATTTTAGTGTAATATTGTTTATTTTCATGTAAGTGTACAGAATAGAACTACCGAAGTTCAATTTCGCTTTAATTTGAACAACATTGCTAACATTTTATTATTTTACTTTTAGTTCACTTTCTGTTTTAGGCACACAACTATGTTTCGTAAGCTTTGACAGAATGCTACCATGGGTTATCGAAAATGATGGCCAAAATAACTTAGACATAGAAATTCTTATCTTGTAACAATTCATAGAATTGTGCTCTCTGTCATCTTCTAGACACTGTTCCAATTATTTACCATTCTCCGTGCTCCAGGTAAGTTCCAAAGGAAGACCAAACATACACGGATATTGTGTTTAAGTAAAACTTAGTCTTGTTGTTTCCGTCTAAGAGGCACTCATGTCCACAAACCCAGACAATTGACGATAATGAGACTAGTCATGGCTCAAGCGAGCTCTGGCAGAAGAGTGATAGAAAGTATAATTACTTACAAATTTGAATTTATTTAAGCCTAACAGGCATCTATGGCCTAAGGTTTGGGACAGCAATGAGAAAGTTAGCGGCGTGGGCTTTGAGTTAAGGTACCATCCCAGCATTCGCCCGGTGTGACTGAGGAAAACCCTAGAAAACCTCAACCAGGATGGCCGGTCGCTGGATTCCATCCACGGACCTTAGGAATTCGACGCCAGCGCTTTACCAACTCACCTACGGCCACTCGGTAAAATTACTTACCAGTTTGTGGGCCAATACTTTGATGTGGCACAAATGTATCAAAGTAAACCTGCTGAATTTGAAGCCTTTCTATGCTCAATACAAGTCCAAACGCCTGTTACCTCTAGCTTACTCTAAAGTAACTTTTACGTTGCATCCAAACCCATAGTCCACATCTAGTAATATTCCTCCCGAATTTATCTACAAGTAACGAACAATTACCAAGTGTACTGCAAAAACTGTTGTTATATTCAGACTGAATTCTCCGTAGCATAACACATAAAACAGAACTCAATTTTCAATAACACATATCAACAGACATTTTATAACATCGACTAGTAGCTTAGAACAAACACAAAGACTTGGTTACACAACTGACCATAATCCATCTTTATCTGAATCAATAAATCATACCACGACAAACCTAACTTCAGAAAAGCCAGGACATCAAGCTTCCTTTTGCCCTTTATCCAAATTATCCTTAACAGAAACTTTTTCCTTCTATTGTGAGTTTAGTGTACAGTAATGTACAGTAGCGAACAGTGTAAGTTTAGTTTAGTAAGCTACAGTAACAACGGCATGATTCTCAGATCCACTCACACGGTTTGCACAACTGGAAACACCTTCACTCCAGCGGTATTTTTACAGAAGCCAAAGAAATTCAAGTGAAGGATATAATGATTTCCCCTTCCTTTCCACGTTTTAAAAATATTCAAATAATGCGTGTGCAAGACTCTTGCAGGCTGGTCTTGATCTTGCATCCCTTGGTCTTGGTCTTGCATCGGTATCCCTGGTCTGCAAGACCAAGACCAAAACTGCAAGACCACTCTTGTGCTCATCACTACACATAACACATATACCGTATATTCTAGTGATATACTACGTACAGTATATACGCATGAGCATATTGGAATATCGTCCCCAATATTCGCCATACAATCGTAGAACACTATAGGAATATCCGAAATGCGCGTGTAAACGCCCACATAGCATGTAAGCTTATAAGAAGCTTGATTCTCAGTTGATTTTCTCTAGTGTAGTTACGATTGATGTGGTAAGCTCGATTCAAGTTTGAAATTGTACTAAGTTGACTTGATATTGTAAGTTTGATTCAAGCTTAATGTTGACAGTTGTGTTGATATATTTTGCCGCTAGCGTCATGGAAGACCTGTTTCACACTTCTTGTAACAAGCTTGATATGATAAGCTTGTCGGGTGCCAGGTAAGTAGACAGCTCTAGCAGCTTTAGATTTCCTATGATAAATTTGACGCAAGCTTGTACACTTGGTATGGCAAGCTTTCGTAAGTTTGAATTAAGTTTACTCTGCTATCGGGGATATGTTAGTAAGAATATTGCTTCCAATATTCAAAGTATTCAAACTCCAGAAATCCCACCATAATATTCTGAAACGAACAGGTATTGGACGAAGTGGGACATATTGTAACTGTGCTTGGTAATACTGCGTAAATCAGCCGTCTGTTGTTTGTTGCAGTTTTGCACTAATATACAGTGAGCCAGAGTGGTTGTGGGCATTGTACAGGTGTGGTGAGTGGCAAATATGTCCGACTTGACGGAGATTCAAAGAGATCTAAATGTGGGTGCCCGTCTAGCTGAAGCATCTGTGAGCAAAACAGCGACGTTATGTTATGTGGCACAACACGGTATCGAAAGTCATGACCGCATACACAGTGCACGTAAAACAAGTTCGGCGAAGCCCAATAGTGGTCGAAAGACAGCTGCAGGATAGGGACCGCCGGGCCTTGAAGCGGATTGTGATGTTGCAGAAGAAAACAACGCCCGAGAAAGTTACTACAGAACTTAATCTGCACCTAAACGCCCCAGTGTCATCCAAAACAGTGAGGCGGGAACTGCATAAAATGTGTATTCATGAGCGTTTTTCTATTCCCAAGCCCCTAATAACAGACAAGAATACTCAAAGTCAAAGGCGACGTGCACGGTGCAATGCTCACAAAAAAAAAAAAAAAAAAGTTTTAGGACTGGGAATGTGTCGTGTGGTCGGACGAGTCACTCTTTACCCTCTCCTTCACCACTGGACGTTTGAATTTGAATTTTTATGTGACCTTTAGACATCTAAGGCTCATTACAGTATAAGGAAGGGGAAAGGATTCGGAAAGGTATCGGTAGTTTGTCTGACGACCATCCTCTGAAGCATGCGATATGGACTGTCTCCGCCCAACTGTCGAACATGGTGGCGGCTCTATTATGGCCTTGAACGCTATATCATGGTATTCGGCAGCCTCCCTTGTCACATTACACGATTCGGTCACAGAGAACTCTTGGATAACCAGGTCCACCCTGCAATGGTGCAAACTTTATTTCCAGACGGGAATGCCATATTCCAGGATGATAATGCCCCCATTCACACCGCTGGCCCTGTTCAAGAGTGGTTTGACGAGCATGTTGATGAGATTGAACATCTTCCCTGGCCCGCGCAGTCCCCAGTCCTGAATATCATCGAGCCTCTGTGGGCTATTTTGGAAACCAGGGTTCGGCGTCAACTCCCACCTCGTATCTACCTGTGCTGGAGGCTGTGCTGCGTGAAGAATGGCTTCAAATTCCACTCACCACCATTCAGGACTTGTATCGGTCTATTCCGTCCAGAGTTCAAGCTGTATTGCGTGCTAAAGTGGACCAACACCGTATTAATACAAAATGTTCCGACTTCCACAAGTGTCTACATTATTTTGTCCAATACCTGTATATATGCTTTTCTTCACTGCGTAATGCAACCTCAGTATTCAACGAATTGTTCTTATAGTTACAAAGAGTGCATCACATAGAGGTAAATTGGGGGAAACGGTACTTTTAAGGGACATTTCTTTTCTTGCCTTTTTCTCGTCATCACGACATGTTACGCCATTACTTTATGTACCATATAAAAGTTCATCTACAGACTCTTCCAAATATCGTCCTGCGACAAGTAACTTCTCAGACCTTACAAAAAAACACCCTCTACGCCTCTGCCCATTGTAAGTAAGCTTGCAAGAAATAACCATTAATTGATTTTTTTGTGTGACAAATGCTATGTAATGACGAACTTCATACGCCTTACCAACTACGGCTGTTCTAAATTCTCAGCTGAAATAAACAATGTCAAATTCTCAGATAGTTCTTTTGTTACATATTCACAAGTATTATTGGGCCGGTTTCCAGAGTTTCATTGTTGCGTATCATTTGCCCAGTATTTTTAAAAATATGAAAACTCGCACACGCGCGCGCCGTAGGCACTGAGGTGTCTTAGTGTTTCTATGGTGGATTGTCTAAGTCAAACTATGAACAAATAGCTTAAACAACAGAACTGCCTGATTTTATTCGGTCATAATTTTCTAAGTAATTATTTTGAGTTTGAGTTATTGTACAACCAGTAGCGTATCTAGAATTTTGAGGCTCCCCTGAAAGGAAATTTTAGGGCCTTTCTATAGCAGCATTTCCCACATATAATTTCAACTTCTTAACACATGTGAAAACACATACCAATATTTACGCCTAGAAGAATTCACAGCTATATATCTTACTCCTGACGGTCTTCTGGTACGTTTTTGTCACTGAGAAAAGTTACGAGGTCTTCTGTTGTCATTTTTACTAAACACGATTAGCTTCATAGCAGACCTCCGTGTTTAAATAACCTTCGCTGTAATAAATGACGGAAAAGAAACTTTACTAGTAGTCTATCCGTGATGCATTATGAACAATTCTAAGATGATGACAAATCGCTCTTTCAAGTTTGAAGAATAAGTTACATCTGTAAAGTATCGGAATCCCATCTGAAAGATCACTTTTCCTATCCAAAGTGAGCGCGTTTCGTTGAAAACCACTCTTTTTGATTGAAATTCAATAATTTTCCATAAAACCACTTTCTCGTCGAAAAACGACTGAAAATTTACTTTCTTCTGATTTAGATTTAGAGTGTAGGCACGTGAGGGTGAGGTCTGCATTCCTTAGTGCCTGACTCGTATGTATGCTACTACATTTGTTGAGTTACTGATGTACAGCATTTTGACAAAATTCTCTGAAACAAGTCAACAAATACTTGTCTACGTATTCACATCAATTTTTGTAGAATAGACTAAAATATCTGCATGATTCTGATAGATTAAAACAACACTTACTGATCGCCCGTACTTCAGTCGGCAGAGCGTTCGCTTCGCAGTCAGAAGGTCCTGTGTTCGATATCAGTGGTCGACCATCCTGAATTTTTCCCAAGGGCATTTTGTCCCACCATCCAATTGCCGGGAATGTACCTTTAAATTAAGCACTCACCAATGCTTTCTGACATTCTTTCCCCCTATCCTATTCCAGTGCCGGATCTAGGAGGAAACAGGGTAAGCGCCCCGGGCGGCACGTTTAGAGGGCGGCAAACAGCTAAAAATAAAAATAAAAGCTCCTAGGAAGTAAAATCGCATATTAAATTGAAATAGACCTAAACGTATTCAAAATTTCAATACCGGCGCGCTAACACATTTTTTTATGTTATTCCATACAACTTACCTTCATCTCTAAAATTCAAAACCGCGAGACAAGCCAGACAGGCAGGTCTACGGCTTTACTGGAGTTAGCAATAGCACACGCCGATCATAATAGTAAAGACGGTCGTACGACAACGTTTAAAATGGCGGCATCCTATCGGGGATAATGAAAATAAAAGAACCGAACCTCCACTAATCGTTCCTATAATAGATATGATGATATAAGAATGTTTTTGACAGGAACATTGAAGAAAAAACAGAATTTGGCGTATTACAATTAAGACCGTATTTACAATTATAATCCGACGCTAGTAATAGCGATGCCACGACAGGCTCCAGAGAAGATAACAAAAGTACATTACGTGATCCGAGACAATGTTGTGGCCATTGTGTCGGCCGGTCGTGTTGTTTGGCTAAAAAACGATGGAAAGGGCGGAAAAAATTAACTTTGCCCCCATAGGAAAATTTCTAGATCCGGCACTGTTTAATTCCGACGTTAGCCATAGAGGCCCAAAGGCCATAAATAAATTCAAATTCAAATTATAACAACACTTGCCAGCGTATTCAACATACTCCGTTAAAACCTGATCAGTGAAACGGGCTAACATTAAATTAATAAAGGCGTAAGATATTTAATTACTAAACCATATATATTTTGTCACTAGGCTTCAACTGGGTAGGGGTCTGGAGTTCGAAAATAAATTACTGAACATATAGGATTTTTGTTATCAAATTCGAAGTTATGATTGGAACTAGGAAACAAAAGGTTGCATCAAGGCTCTGACTGACATACAGGAGCGACCAGCAAAACTCGTTGTAACCATAAAAATATGGAATACCTGAACTTTCCTAGTCCGACTCATTCGCCGAACTCAAGCTGAACAATGATGAGCAGGTTGCCTTTGTAGGAGATTTTCGAAGATAAGAGAAAGGAAATATTTGTCTGTTATTATGAATAGGTGGTAGTGTTTCATTCCAGGACGAAAGTGAAGCGGAAGTGACTTCTGATGATTGAATTATATAAAAAAAAATACACTTTTTGTACACTTCTACTAATATTCCAGCCCCTATTTCGGTACTTTGCAGTTAATATGGGTAACTAATTGTTTGTATATTACCTCTCTATAAGACGTAGATTCTCCTTGCAACATTTCAGTGTAGGTTTCGATATCATCTCATTGACGATCTCTTGTGAGTCAACTTTATACTGTGCCCGTTCTTAGGTCATTTTCATCCGATGAAAAGCACCATAGCTTCATTTTGCCCAGGGGCTTTGCCATTCATACAGAGGACATATCACCAATTTTAATCATCACAAGTTTGAAGGATGATATCGCTTAGCGAAAACTTCCGGCGAAAGGGAGGGTGCGGCAGTATCTAGGTCTTTGCTGACATATACCATCTCTACTTACACGGAAAGTCGTCTTATTCATGCTCATTTCGACCTACCTTTACTTTAGAGAATTCCTGAAAATCCTCTGCTTCCTTTGCGGAGTCTCTTGTGAACACATTGCACAATTTTGAAATATGATTTTTTAATAGAGGCGTTTTAGAACGATATGATGTCGCCTCGGCTTTACTGTTAATAGTATTGTCCAAAATTCATTCCCACGCTTTCGGCAGCTCCGAGACGCCGTCTATTTCCAACTCAGGTACCAGCTCTTTTCTTTTAATACACTATCATCAATGAATACTTAAACTATTGCTATCATCCCTCCAAGTTCCAAGTTGCTTGGAAGTATTGTTATACTCTGTACATTGTAAAATCGCAGGAACTACATAGTTTCGTGAGGTATGATTAGGATTCTTTATAATATATCCGAATTCAGAGCAATTTGGCTGAATAGTTTATTTCTTGTGAATTCTGAAAGAGCGAAATTTTAAAAATCGAATTTGTCATATTTCCTTACATCACTTGTTTAGAATGGTTCAACCATATATTTGGCCACGAAAAGGCACTTCTGAGTTATTAAGTTCGGAAAAGACTCAGGCGGAGAGAGGAAGGGATTAGCCGGGCTGTGATCACTGGAAACGATTGGTTTGTCCGAAAACAGGGGAGGCAAGGAGACTTTCTTCCTTTTCTGTGTGGGAGAGGGGGCTAAAAAGGCAAGTTAAAAAATGAAAAGAAAAAGAAACCTGACACGATAGAGACCTAACTCCGCTGCCTAATCTTCATTCATGGAAATAAGCGCTCTTCAAGTCAACCTCTTCTTGGAAAACACACAAACAAATTTACAAAATACAATTTATGCTTGAAGTCCCCTCGTTTACCAGAAGATGGTAGTTCGGAGCAGTGCATGATTGGGGAGCCTTGCAAGGGTAGGCTATCTATAGTCTCCATAAGGACTCGACACAATATCATTTTTTTAGATGCTTCTTTAAGCATTATATTTCCTGTCTATGTTTTGTCTCTGCGTCTTTTTGTGTAATTGTCGGTGTTTCTTCTTTGGTTTGGTTTACAGCAAGAGCGTCACGCGATGGGTATAAATAAAGTAGGAATTATAAGAAGGACGCATGAAAGAAATTAACAGAAAACTGTGCAGTGGGGCAGAAATGGTTTGAAAGAGTGATCCAAAAATGTTTGTTGAACAAATATCTTTGCACCTGCATCTCGTGATGTAACTACGAGTTGTAAGGTTGGTTCTGGATTGCTGGCTCACATATCCTTGTACACTGGAAAAAGTAATAAATAATTCCTATTTATCTTTGATTGGTGACTGAAGGTAATACGTAAACTAAGACTTATTGTTAATAGTTTTTATTCGCATTTATGCTGTTTTTCTTTGTTTATGCTTCATAACATGCTACAAGAATTTAAACAATTAGAACAGAGAGGAAATATTACATTGTTGTCTGTTACATGGTAACCTTTTCATAATTTTGTTTAAGTTTATACAGAATGGACTGATAATTTTAAATGTCAAACTAAATATTCTCTTAATTTCAGAAAAGCTCAAATTATACAGAAAATGGGTATTGTTTAAAGTCTCAAACAGACTCTCTGAAGAAATTATCAAGTATTGGTTAAGTATCGTATTAGTTTAACAGAAGATTAAAGATTGTCACGCTACAAATTATGTTTGACCCAAAGAAGAGATTGGTCATCGTGTATGCTCCTCTAGCCAAATCCAAACATCATGCACAACCGGAAGCTGGTTCATCACGACATCAACCCTGTTCTCAACATTCTGGATACCGAATGGATAGAGTAAGTCCCTCACGAACATCTAAGGAGCTTCAATTCAAGCATGGTGTTTCTCTGGCCTGTGGTGGGGGGAAGCTCTGATGATGGCTGCTGCAGTAAACCCAAACGCTGTTGTCCACGAAAGAAGCGTAGATCTTGCTCCAAACCAAGAAAACATTGTGGTCCATGTTGTTGTAAAAGTGGTGACTGCAGCAAACCCAGTCCTTGTTGCCCAAAACTGAAAAAATGCTGCTGCAATAAATGCAAACGTAGAGCACAGTCTAGATGTGAAAAGGCAGGCACTTGGAGGTCAGTAGATAATTGCGCAAGGAAGAATGTAATATATGGATGTCTGTGCTATCCACCCAAGAAAAAGGAATGTCCTCCACCACCACCTCCATGTGGTACAAAGAGATGCGCACTCAGTATCAGCAGAGGATCCATGAACGGTTGGTTCCTCTAAAAGAAGACGACAGTGATGAGCCTTGTTGAAACCACAGAACTGGTTCCAAAATGAAGACAGTTTTTTTAGAGAAAGTGGTTGGGTACTAAAATGAAATGTCCTCCTTTTTTCAATGTTGATTATCCAAACTTGACTAAATTGTGAGTTCCATTCTGTTTACTTTCACTGTCCCCCATTTTTTTTTTCGTATGATTGAGTTTGGGTCAACAAAGTTTTTGTATGTCAGACTTAAAAAGAAATCATTTCAAATAGATTGAATAACATTTTATTCTACTTCATTTTTCTTCAATGCCTTGAACTTATTTAAAAAGATAACTTATTTGTGAGTCAGCAAAGCCATCGAATGAATTTGAATTTTGTTTCTGGGGTTTACACATCTTTGGCTCAGGTCGGGACAGGGTGAGTAGATGTGGAATTGGGATTCTGCAAGCATTATCAGTTTGGGGGTGGGCGTAAAGTCAAAATTGGGAGGGTGTAAGTCTGTAAATGGATTTCTTTCGATTTTTGAACGTAAAAATTTTAAAGTTCGGGGATGTTCTCGAGAATTTGGTGGTGACACTCCCACAGGGGGGCTGTCGGAATCACTGTGCGAGAAGGATGTCGGCCAGATCCTAGTATAAATGTACCATTGCTGTATTATACTGGTGACTGGCAGGGGTACACTCAGTGATTCAGCCAGACCCCCCCCCCAACTTAAAACTTTTGCTGTGAAAAATCGATAAGAAACGTACAAAACTTCACTTATACCCTCCCAATTTTGACTTTACACCCTCCAAACTGAAAATCCTGGCTGAAACCCTGTGTACACTCGTAAATGTACCAGTACCGGAACGTTTCAATTTTACCATATGTCATGTCAATAACTGTGAAGTGAGGAATAGGCATGAAACAAAATTTTTAATTGGAAAATATTTCCCCCTAAAACAGTTCCGGAACGGCGTTCTCGTACGAGTACAACTCTGGTGACTGGGGGAAAACCTGGAAAAACTTCAGTCCAGATAACCTCGAACGTTAAGGGGAAAACCTGAAAAAAACTTCAGTCACAACCTTATGAAAGCGAGGCCAACGATCTACCAACTGACTTACAATCGATCGGTTTAAACCTACCTCACGCCTCAGCACAAGCTCTGTTCGGGTCATGGATACGGTTATGAAGCAGCCACGGACTTCTATCTACCGGCATTCATCTTGTGAAATTGAGGAGACTCCTGGAACACTTCGGCTACACTTTAGATATTCCCCGGGTTTGTTTAAACATTGAAGGTAAACATTAGGCTAGGTTGAATTGTGTTAGCTTTACTTCTATTAGTTTAAATTACCTTAAACTTTGATTTCGAAGGACTAGAGGCGTTAAGCAAATTCGAAATAATGTTACTGAGCATGGTTGGTGATTTCTCTTTCGGGAGAGTATTAAAAGAGCATCCAAAATTTTAGTTAATATGACAGCCAGGAGGAATCGAACCTGCGTGCCTCTTCCATGTAACAGTCCATTGTTAGCAACCGTGACCCCTTGGCTGATTGTTTTTCTTCATTTCGTATTTCTTAAACAAGATATTCTCTCGGTGTGGTTGAATAGTATCACTTTGGTAAAAACCTTGGTAAACTTTATTTTGTATGAGCCAGTCTAGTAACTTTTGACTTCGACCCGTCACGATTCGCCCATTTACAGCCAGTTAAAATCCATACCCATGCCCCTGCCGGGACTCGAACCCGGGACCTTCGAGCCGTTGGACTAACGCCTCAGACCCGGCCGGCAAATAGTATCACTCGTCGGCCTGAAATCAAGGGATCCAGAGCTCGATCTCCTGTACTACCTATCCTTATGTCTTCCTCACTACCATGTAAGACAAGGGCACACCCTTATCGGTTCATCTTACCCAGGGGTCTTCGAATTACAAACTTGCCTCCGGATAGAACACGAATATATAATCTGGAGGAAGGTTTACGTGCTCATGTGATATACCAAGCGACGTCACTGTATAATTTGTAATTTTCGAGAGGTGCTCACAGAGTTAAAAAACTACTCAGGTTTCCAAAATTCTTCAAAGAAACATTTTTTTTCTTGGGATGCTCTTTGCATTCCCCTGGACGAGAAATCACCATGCTCATTGCGTTATTTTGGATCCGATTTTGAAGGACTAAAGGCGTCAAGCCTAGTTAAAGATGAATTAAACTAACCAATGTAAGTTAAATGAAACCAACCTAACCTAACCTTCACTGTTTAGAACAAGCGGAGGGAGTATCTAAGGTGTAGCCATTTCTAGTTTCGTCTTAAACATTTTATTTATTTCTTTTATTTTATGACCATATCTTTTTAACACACTGTATACTAGATATTTATTTGTACTTGCTGGCTAAACAATGATTTTTCAAAAACATTCTTCGTTGATTAGAATTCAGCAGAAGGTGGTGACAACTACTGCATTTGAAACAAGAGTGAGCGAAAATGTTGGTGAGGTATCAAAATTAGCAAAAATAAATCAATAAAATGCAGCACAGCAATATAGAACTGTTACAGCATAAGTCTTCATGCAGGTAAGTTGTGCTTTACAGAGCTATCAGTTCGAAACCTTTGCATGGGGAGCAAAATTAATCCCCATTTAATGCAATGGGCGCTCTATGCATTAAATTTGACTCAATCATATATTGATAATAACAAGTGAGGCGGACTCCTGTCTGGGGGACTCTGTACATGGACTGTTTTTTAAATATATATATATATATATATATATATATATATATATA
>JAGDQP010020434.1:9193-33282 GCA_022664845.1 Lepisma saccharinum | reverse complement strand
CAGTGTCTATTTGTTTATTGGATGTCTCTGAATCTTTGAATTCTGATTGGTGTTCTGCTATGAGAATGGTGGATCCGTGAGTGACGTGTGACATAAGTCTGACCAGTTATGTGTAAAGCGCGATATGTGATAGCCGTGATTTGTTTTACGATTTATGATTTGTGGTGTACAAATCGTAGTGATGGTGATTGTATGTGGAAGGTTTACCTTATTTCCTGGTTACTAATCTTAAATGCTCGAGTGGAATGCTATTGTGCTGTGGAATGACTATTTTTCCAGCTAGTTTTCGTGTGCTTCACTCTTCCATTTTACGGCCTGGTGTGATAGTTCGAATACGAAACATCTCAGTCAGTCATACAGTTAATTGGCCTACGATTTGATATGTGTGTTACAGTTAAGGGTAAGCCGTATATTTCCTGTAAATTATGTACCAAAATATATATTTCAATTTGAAGGGAATTTGTTGGTGGTGGAATTCCCCCGTCAAATGACGCCTCTGACTGAAAACATCAGCGGGAAGATCTCATGCTATCAAACACTAAGAAGTTCGAATGAATACCTGTAGATGGCCCGACACTAGCGACCCTAGCAACTGAAGGTGATGGAAAATGAAAAGAAGCTAATTTGAACGGAAATTGACAATTTATCACATTCAATTAAGATTTTACTTCTTATTTGGAATGCATTCGAAGCAGTACAAATTTATTAAAGAACTTGAAAACATACAGTTCATATAAATCTTTAGTAAACTTCTAGCATAACCAGCGTCGCGCTTACGCTAAGCTGCTTATAATCTTCCAAACAACGTGACACGTAATTCAGCCAATAAGGATCAAAGCACTGGAATGGGCAACCTGATATTTATAAATTATGAACATGGAATAAGAGACAAGGTTTTGCAATTTACGTGACGGAAATAAACAGCTGCTAAGCTATTATCTTGATCTCACAGTTCCATTTTACAAAGAAAAAGATATGTTTAGTTTAAGTTGTCCCAATTATGGAGAATTCAAAACTGAAAATTGGTTCGTAAGGGAGCAAATAAAGGTAGAAAGACAACGGGAAGAGGAATGAAATAAAAACAAAAAATAAAGTAAAAAAAAACTACGATCTTTTGATCTTGAAACGGATGCCACCGCTAACAAACCGAGTGAATGAGAAAGGCACTGCCTACAGGTGGGTGTCATGTGATCAACTTTCGATTCCAACAGAGAAAAACCTAACACCAGCAGTTTTTCAAAGCAGTTTGCTTTCAGGAGGGAAATAGTGTGCGGGAGAGAGAGAGAGAGAGTTAGAGAGTAGAAGAATAACAGAGGCGGCTCGTGAGAAGGGGGAGTCATAGATTCTAGTAGCAGAGGTGGATGGGAATGGTAGTATGGTGTGCTCAGCAGAGAAGTGGGGATGAGAAAGTGACTGATGAACAACACAGGTGGGAAAAGCGGGAGTAAGCTATGAGGAGAAAGCTTGAAATCGATTTAGTCGTGTTTGAAGAAAAAGGGAATTTTTTCTGTGGAAGGGAAATTTTGTTGTAGAAATTACACCATGATGGGATTTTTTTCCTAGTGTAGGGAAATTTTGCGATAGAAATTACACAATGAAGGGAATTTTTTTGTTCAGAGAATATAAAGGAGTGGGATTCAAAGTTTATTTCTCTCTTCGATTGATTTAAATATCGTAATACGAGTACGTTTTCACCTATTATTTCCTAGATCACTCAAAGATGAATGAAAAAATGGTTTCCACGAACTGTAGTCTGTTCGGTACTTCAATAGTGAATATCTCTGCCGTTGGGAAAAATCATTGGAGTAAATTCAGAATAGATTGACTTTTATGAAGAGGAAACTCCAAAATAATCCGGATACCATTCTTCAATGGTACGCTTTCAATTGTTGCGAATCGTACTTATTATTGAAGTACCTAGAAGGCTATAGCTCATGAGCCATTACACGTATTCTATTTACATGCATTTAAGTTATACACTAAACTGTATGACGTAAGAGGTCTCTTCAATTAGCAAATTACTTTTTTTTGTTATTGTTGTGGGGTCAGTGTAATGCGTTTCGTTTGGTTTCCAAGATCTATATTGATACTAGAGTTCGGGCCCACTCGCACTAAAAGCGATAGCGGTCACCTCTTGGACAAACAGGATCTTATCTGCAGTTCCTCTGACTGACCTATAAAATTTTGGATTTCCCCTCTTCCCCTGACTCGATTTCACTCCTCGAGTAAAACACATAATCGATTAGTCCTAGTAAGTATCTGTTAAGAGCCAATTAACAATTTTAGTATGATATCTGCTCGACCGGTTTCAGTCCCTTGGGTTTGTTGCTTTACGCTATGTTTTCGTTTAATTCTTTTTGACCTTTTTTTTAATTTTTTGTAAAATTTACTTTTCATTTGAAAACATGACAGTTCATTTGCTGTATTTGATAATAAATATCCTAATAATATTACCAGAATACTATTCAACATTTTACATTATATTCAGTAATTATAAAAACAAGTAAAATAAAATGCTTTCTCTGAAATGTATTAGTTTTACTACAAAACCTTGGTTAAATGTACATTTTCACCTGTCCTCGCGGCCCCCTTGCACACAACCCGCGACCCCCCCTGGGGTCGGACCCCCACGTTGAGAAACCCTGGTCTACAACCCTAAACAACGAACAATAATATTCCTGTATGAGTTGCGTTATTTCTGGACTGCAACAATGGACTTAACAACCGATTATTAAAAGCAAGAATTTAATAATAAGCCATTCTGGTTGCCTAGAAAGAAAATAACAACTTGGCGCCCAAAGCAGGGACAGAGGCTGGGTCGTCTCGAAAAAAAATACAAGTTGGCGACGAAAATAGGGACGAAAGGCCGTGTAGTCTAAAAAGAAACAAATTGTCGCGCAAAGCATGAACAAATGCCATGTCGTCTCGATGGTAGCCCAAAACTGATCTACTGAGGACACAGTAAACAATCTTTAACATCTCTAGCCTGATATTAAAGAATTTTGATGCATGTGTAATACTTAGCAGGATATATTGTGAATGTTACAAAAAGTAATCGGGACGACTTAAGTGCACAACTGTACATAATTTTCCTCTTCAAAGACATGGGAAGCTCCTAATACTTGTTCTACAGATTTTATACACTTTTTTGTGCAGAAACCAAGACGACAAGTTTTGGATCAGGTCATCACATCCATGCTGGAGACCCGACCTCACCCGCTGGTCCGAAGTGCAAAGCAGTGTTTTCAATTCCTTATTATATATGCTTTTGAACTGTTTCTGTCAACTGTGACTGAGACCAGGAAAGTTACCCCAAGAGCATGAAAAATACGCCCCCAAACGGTCCTAACAATGGTGATAGCAGGTGGATATAGTTTCATATCCCCTGACAGAACAAAAATATCCCAGGAGTTGTGCAAGTAACACCCGCTATGAAAGGCTATTTTGAAATAATTTTGTGTTTGAAGTATTTAAATAGGATGCGAGCATTAAAAATATTTTTAAATAATCACAAACTCAATAATAATAATTGATTCAAACCATAGGAAAACGACCAGATCAAGATTCGATCATTGGGTCACAGGGTCAGTCTGGTTATTTAAGTGAAGTCCGGGTCTAGTTTCGTACCGGTCACCACCTCACCAAAAGTGATCCGATTTCAAATCTAGCCTGAATTACTGAATTTTTTTAATTTCAAACGATGTAGGGGCGGAGGGGGAGGAGAACTGTTATGCTGCAAAAACATATATACGTTATAATTGTAGCTTTTGCATGGAAATCTAGCTCGAAGCGTTTAGGCCAAACACTATCACGAACTTATGCAGAAGGAAGGTTAGGCATTAAAATTTCAAGTAACTTAACTTTTAAGAAACGGAAATAGTTCTTTCAGCGATACTTGGAGAAAAGACAGAAGCCTGAAGCAACATTTGAACACAGGTCATCCGTTCCGTCCAACCCTACTTCATTTCGGATAGTTTCAAAATGATACGTCCTACGTTCTACAGCATATAACAGTTGCTAGTTGCAGAAGAATCATCCAGCAAACATGAGATCAAAATTTTAGAGGCCAAAATGGTCTCCTGAATTACTACCAGATTCGTTAACTTTCCTTTCCTTTCCCCCGAAACGAGAGAATAATTGTGTTAACGCCGATTTCTAATTTTATTTACGACTTTTTAGCTCGGTTTTAACATCCTTATCGACTGAGACCGTAAAGAGGTGTAAACGAAAGTAAAATATGTTTCTTCATAAAATGTTCATCTTCATGCATTTTTAATTTTCGTTCTTCAATTCAGTGTGATCTTCATTATGTTGACGATAATGATAATGAAATTTTTAAGAAACGAATAATGAAGTGAAAAACGAAAAGAGGAGATGAATGTAAGAGCTTTCGCGGAAAACGTTCCTAGAGAAACAGACAAATCCTAAAATAGATGGGTGTCTGAATAATGGATGTTACTGAACAAACGAAACAACCACGTTTGTATAAAAGACTCGAGGCATCTCCCCACCACCCCTTCCCCCCCCCCCCAACCCCGAAGCCAAGAGAGAAAAAAGGACACCAGTAACGGAAACTATTGTTACCACCAATCTTCATTGTAGAGAATATTTACCTCCGCACTCCAGAATCACGTACTTTGGTTACGAGCAATGGAAAAACGGAGGAAGAGAAAGAATCAGAGGAAGAGAAACAGAGAGGAAATAAAAGAGAACAACTGAGAAAAGAGAGCACAAAAACAGACCCACCCATTTTGTAGTGAAACCATTATTAAAGATTTAACAAAATAGTCCACTGTTCTTCTACTGTTAATGCTAGCAGTGTTTCCAACCAACCAAATTTATAAAAAAAGTTTAGGAACTCAAATTTTGTGAACAAACGTATCTTTAATGCAAATCTCATACATATCACGTAACATTCCCGAGAGAGTACTGAGTTCTATGCAGAATCATAACTATACCTCATTATTCAGAACAGAGGATAACATTTCACACTTAAAGTTAACGCCCCTGTACGTGAGAGGAATTTCTGAACTTATATACAGAAGTAAATGCGTTAAAGCGCGAGTGGATACTTTAGGCTGGATCATTATTACAAAATTAAATGAGCTTTTTCGGTAAGACAAATATAAATTTACAAATTGTTGAAACGTAGACAGTGATATGTACATCTTTCTATAAGACATAAAATATACATCTATTAGATATTGTTTTCTTCCTCTGAGGAGATACGAAACAAATGCGGAAATGTTCGTTATTGAATGCAAAGAAAATAGAACCAGAGAGTTGGAAGAATTAATGAAATTAGGTTGGGTACAAGGCTGCATGTTTCATCAGATGTAAAGCAAAAGTAGCCTACAGAAAAGGTATAGGTAGATATATATTCTATGTAGCTTAGACGTATAAATAAGAGCTAGTCATACATTTATAAAATGTCTAATATATGTCAATCTAACATTTTTTTTTAGATATCCACAACGTATAAGCCAGATATGTACTTACATGTATTTGTGCTATGTCGATTGGCATTTCTCTAGGTTCTGGAATCTTCGTGCCATCAACCAATTGAATTAAAAACGTAGTACTTAATAAAGCAGATATCAATCAATACATTATCCCTCTCACACACATATATGCCCACAACGTAATTAAAAATAGAGGAACAGTACACAGAGAAAGTCTTTTAATTTAAATTGTGAATCCAGCAATACATTTCAATTTTAAATAAAAGCTTCCAAACATTTTTCCTTAATCAAAAAGGACAATGTAAAATGTTACCTCGCTCACGCATTTGCTTACCAGTGCGTGTATGTATGTGTAACCAACCCCCTATGCCATTGAACTCACGTGCTGTGCATGTAATGTCATAAAAGTTTAACGGGTAAATTAAAAAAAAATTAACGGAGTGTTTCATACACATGTAAACAGAAGGACTTATATGTTAATACGCATGTATATGTGTTTCCTTTGTATGAAGTAGGTAGTGTATTTACTGGCAACACACATCAAACAAGCAATAACACATCAGTGAATCATCAATAATTACAATGTATAATTTGCATGGTGCACACATTTACATGTTATTGTAAGCATGTAAAGCAATTCTTTTAATAGTATGTTACATTCTGCAACATTTTAATTCGTTATTAAGGTAAACTATATTTATTTTCTGTAAATTTACACACGAATTGTTGGCAATGTTGTTGCCAAGCTGTAATTTATTTGAACGTACGTAAGTTTAATTACAATATCCCGTAGCATTCAAGAATTCCTAACTGAAAGCATTTCCATTTACTTTTGTAGTATCCATCAGAAATTCTTGCCGTTTAGTTTAGATCTCTTTTACCGTAGTATGTTATAAGATCTAAGTTTAAATTTTCAAAGTTGGAGCTCTCTTCTCGGCTGTGTGAATACCTAAGAAGGGAAACTAAAGGTTTCTTCCCTGATTCGTTTCTAGAACATAAAATGGCGTACACCAGGGAATCAAAAGGGCAAATGAAGACACCTACGCGGTATGTTAACTGGAACCTGATGTTTTAAATGTTCATTAATGAAACAACACCGAATAGTTTCTACAGACAACGACTGAGTTTTTTATACTAGTAGGATAGCACACTACCTTTAATGTTGTAATGGTCAAAAAAGTTCTTGATATTTCAAGGTTATTAAAGTTGTGTTCACTCAGACTTGACAACTGTAATTTGTATGAAGGTCCCATTACAATTTCCCCTCATTTAGACTAATCAACTAGGAGGTTTGTTGTTTACACACTTGCTGCATAATTTGAATCCAGATAATTCATTGGCCGAATTTTGTTTAACAAGTCACATGATGTGATGCTTGTGCTATCCTGCTGGTACACACTATACTTACCGGGGTACATAGCATAAAAGGGTGCATATAGTATACAACGAGTTCTGCATTCGTTGCATCTGTCACGTTCTGGTGGTAGTCCTTGCGAGTTCCAAACGAACACATCTCACATCACAGCTTACACAAGTTGCTCACATAACAAATCCATGTCCTCCACACACGGACTTTACCGCCTGCTTGAAACATCTAAAAACACGATTCTGTCCAACGTCGATACCGTCTGGTCCATGTGAGGCGCCAACGATGGGTTAAATTTCAATAGCATTGAACTGCGCTATGATTTGGTCCAATGTTTTGACTCTTTGCTTGGCCACCATCATTGACAGTCGCCGGTGGTACCGTTCTTGCACCACCAGTGGTCACCCATACAATTAACGTATCGCCTGGTGTCCGTCTAGAATTACTATTTTCCTGGTATATGCCTTTGCTACTGTTGCCAGGGAAATTCCAAGAGCATTGGCCACCTGGAACGTGGAGTGTCCAATCCGCCTAGCTTCCACAATCTGTCCGCAGTCAAAATTAAATAAACCTCGCATGTGTTCTAAAGTTCCCTCAATATTACCACCACCGAACCAGGCAGACATAATTATCAACACACATGAGTAATCAGTCTACATGTATTTGGAACGGGATGATGTACCGGAAACATCCAGTACAGTCTGTAGTATTAAGGAGTTTCTATGAACGTCCACAAGATAGCACTGTCTGCTCTTTTTTTGTCCTCTCTCTATTTCTAGGCCGTTATTGCTTACACAAGTATCACGATTGTGAGGAATGACGTACGACATGTTTAGAATTACATTCGTGATATTATCTCATATTTTATTTTTAAAAGTTGAGAGTTATGGGTTTCATGCACTGTACCACAAAAATCTGTACGGAACTGACAATTGTTGCTAAATCACTTGTCGAAGAAATTCTCGGTAAACACAACTTCCGGACAAACGGACAAGGAAATCAGGGGCCTTTATTCCAGGAGACATCCTTGTAATAAAGAACTAACACATGATTGAATTAACACAGTTAAAAACTGGATTTGTCCTTTTACGAATCGGTTATTCATTTATTACTGTGTAACGTCTTTTCTGGATATGAATTTTACATTTATAGGGGGAGGAGTATATAGTTACAAAAGGAAGCTCGTTGCAACAAACGAATCAAATTCTCAGATTTCGTACGAAGTTATACGACACACATTCATACTTCCTTGTCCTTCATCAATTCGGTACAAAAAGGGCTTGTTTTGGTACAATTTACAAACATGAAGTTGCTCCTTTCTTGTACTGGAATCTCCAATCGTTAGGAAGTAATATACTGGTACGTCATTAGACTTCAGATAAAATCAATATTCTTGAAAATCAAATCAATATAGAAAGCCAAGCAATTGTAAATGACCCTCATATTAAAACCATCTACAGAAAGCAGTACTCGTTGATGGATTTCGATCATAAAATCAGGTAAAAAGTAAAATTAAGAAGACTTTACCAACAACATTGACATAGTATTAACATAATGGAACCAAACTCACCTGAATTAATAATAGCACGTAGACCAGCACCTATTCCCATTTGATTTGTCTTTAGCGCCACCTATTGTAGCGCACACTAAACCAAATAACAAATAAGTAAAATAGGAACTAACAGTTCTTTTGAACTATCTGAAGAGTCTCCCGAGCTAAGACTAAAAACACATGTGAAGAAAACTGACGCGACAATAAATCGAAAACAAGAAAATTAAAAAAAACAAAAAAAGGAAAAAGTCGTTTGAAAGGCAAGAAAGACGTAAGAAATTGTTCCAACAGGTCAATATATTGATGGTTGTTAGGCGCGACAAGCGGAGAAAAACATTACCATGCTCAAAATGTTCCATTAACAATATGAGACACTACGTTATCTAAGTTTGTATTGGTGTGTCGTAAATAAAATTGTTTTGTGTCATGTTAAAACATCAAATTGCACGACAAACTGATGTTGAATCGATAAACAAAGACGACGTGCAATCATATTAATATGTATTGAACTTCTGTTCTGTCTTTTATGATCAATTCTATTCATATAAAAAAAAATCACCGGAATCGTGAATGATGGAACTGTTAACAATGAACAAAGGGGTTAACAGTTCCGATAAATAAAGTTATATTTTTATTGTGCGAAATCTTCGACCGGAAAAAAGCTAGAATAAAACACAGTATACTAAAGGTAGAAAGCGGTTCGTTATACAGGGTGTGTCAAAATTAATGGTCATTATTGAGAGATGAAGTCCTTAGACTGATTTTTTTAAAAAGAAAACTTATTTTGAAGAATTTTCAAAACATGGGTAATTTCGAAGCTAGAGGCGTCTAAATATGGTACCGCATAGTAACAAATGACGTAATATCTCGACAAATAATGATGCAAAACGTGGATACTTAGCAAATCAGAATTAAAATCCTATGCAACGGCAAAGTTTATGCCAAACGACAGCCGCATACGGATGTTTTCCCTCGTAAAGAATCTCATTGGTTAGTTTAATACTGAGCAATTGAGAAGCATAGAAATTCTCTCGAGAGGATTCAAAAAATGTTAGTATACTTATAAACCTAAAAGTTACAACTGAGCTACGTAATTGATTTCCAAGACAGTTAACATCTTTCCAAACACTCTTTGGGAAGATCCTAAACACATCAAATTTTAAATTCTGGTAGTATTAATGCACATCATGTAACATTGTGCACCAATTAATTGTTGGTTCACGAGCCGCCACTAACAATATTACATCACAAATTACGTATAAAACCAATCCTGTTCATATCTGACGTCCACCATTAAATAACACTTTCAAAGCGTTGGAGAAATTTGGAGTAATCAATATTGAATACAACACGATAAATATCCCAATTTAAAATTGATAACATAGAATGTGCAAATAGCATATAAGACAGAAATAACAAGAAAACGTATAAACAAAGTATTACTGTATTTTTGAATAAAGGTACCGGTAAGTGAGTTTATATATAAAGTTATATTATACTTGGTTTAATGTTACGAAGCATTTGCTTGTTAAATTTTAATCATTTTATGAGTAAGAGAGTTCATACATTTTCAAATTCCGTTTATGTAATTTAGAAAATTAATCTGTAACGGAACGAAGATAAATGCTACACTAACCCCCTCTTGTAGCCACCATTACTTACTAAAAAAGAAATAAAGTACGAACAATAGACAAACATAAAATCCATGAAAGCAAACCGCTTACAATTCTCTCATCTCGTCATATTGTATCTCTGTAAACGTAATTCTAGCTTCAGTTGGTAAAATCAGCGCTGCGAATAAAGCACGGACAATCCTTCCAAGTACACAGGGCATAGAGAAACGAAAGCTGAAAACCGCTTTTGCAAATTTAATTAGCTAACTGGAGAAGCAAAGCACCATGCGTACACCAACGCAAACTCAGTTAGGTAGTGAGTACTTTTTATTAGATGCTGGGTTGGTTCCTATACAAACAAACATAATGATTCAACTTGAGAAAACTCATCTTCTGCAGAATAACTCGTTAAAATATCAATAATTGTTCATTATAATAATTTGTTAATAACCACTTCGAAAACATTGTTAGCATGTTAATGTATAAAGGAATTGTTGTGACAATTCTTATGACAATGACTTATTGTCATTAAAATTAACACTTGAGTACATAGCAAAAATGGGAATCGCGAAGGGGCATTTCAAAGTTTATTCTAAACTGAAGTAGCACTGCATTAGGAATACGGGTGGTATGTTGTTTTGTCTCCCACGATACTGTGACAGCTCTTCCTATTGATGAGTCATTGCGCCTGCGTGTCAACCTGGTGTGTCGGCACTTTGATAGAGACTACGACAGGGGTGTGCATGGTCAGCGCAGAAAGAAAATATTTTCTCCCACAACTACGTGCACCTTCACGTCAAGGGTGAGGGGTGAACAGTCAAGGTTACTACCAGTATGAAGTAAATGATTCATTGCATCAGTGTTGCCAGGATTCAGGTTATAATTTTTTGTTTGATTTTATTTTTAATTCGAAATCAGCACGCGTTTTTTTTTTGTTTTTTTTTAAGGACGGGACTGTATTATACTAAGACCTAATAATACACATTTCGTGCCCAGATACACCTTGGATCCCCCGCTCTGCAAGTCGTGGTCCTATCTTGAAACTAACACTGAATACGTGCCTGATCAGTACGTACTCTTCCGAAGACATAGGTAGTGAATGTAGCACCTTTGTTTAGGTGTCATGCCAGCATTCTCCTGGTGCAATGCAGTACAATCTTGAAAGATCTCAATTAGAATGACCACTTAGAGGACTTACACCTGCGAGTCCAACTAGTAGGCTACCGAATCCACCACGACTCTAAGCAAGGATATTGGTATTTTTTGACATTCGATTTTGTCGTCTTGCAACAGTAACTACCCCTCCCCCCACCCCGCCAAGGACTAGCAAGATAGGAACCCAGTGGAAGAGAAAGTAACCTCAGATTTAGATCAGGATTCTATGATTGCCACTCACGTAGGCAGTCACAAAATGTAAGCAGTGAGTGTCTTTCGCGGAATCAATTTCATTTAGTATAAAAAGCATGACAAACTCTGTCTAATACGTTCTTTTGTTTTTCACGTTAGCAAATTGATAACCGTAGAAATGAAGTAACTATACAACTTAAAGGAGATCTCACCGACAAGGCTAAGTTGTCCCATTTAAAGTCATGGGTTCCTATCCAGCGATTGGTCACTAACTGAGTTTTCTCAGGATTTTCCAAGCTAGTGCCGGGTTGGTTTCTTGAAAATAAGTTTTGGTCAATTTTCTTCCCATATCTTCTATCCTAACCTGAGTCTTAGATTTATGAAGTTGATAAAAATGATATTAAAGAATCTCTTATGTACCTATTGCGGTAGCGAAGAGTGTTTTGCGCTGGATAACATCTAAATTGTTTATGTCTTGCTGAATTCTTTGGTGGACTAATCTGAAAATATTATCTTTAATCTCTCTCATTTATACAGTGGATCATCACTTATCTCTGGATCTCCTTTAGATATTCTCCCTTTCATCTATGAAAGATGAAAAAGGGGAGGGAGTTGTAGGAGCATCAAGGGAAAAAAATAACGCACACGTAAGAGCAATCGATATTTTCCATCCCGCACAAATATGATAACGTCATATTCGTGTTCTGAAGATTGCGTCACAGCAAAACTAAAAAAAAAAGAAGCAAAATCCAGGGCCTGAAGGGGAAAAGGAAGAAGAAGCAAAAGTTAGAGTCTTTTTGGGGAAGTAAACGGACCTAAAAACCGAACCGACCAGAGTTTTTCCTTCCATCTTAAATAAAAAAAACGAATATTCTCGGGAAAGGCAAAATGATGAAAGGACCCTCGAGACGCCAAAGCTCCAAGTTGATTTGACTGACGTCACAAGAGATAAAACTTGATTTTCTAACCAAAGAGAATTTCTAAATCTATCATCTTGGCGGGAGGAAAGCAAACTCATTTTAAATAGATCTTCGTGTATTTGTCTTCCAGGGAGGAAAGAAATATTAAATATATCCTAAAGCTACTTTCTCTCTGTAGAGAATTACCAGTTCAGTTTTTTTCTGACCGTTGTTCGTGTATTCTCAATAACTTCTGCATTTATGGAACGATTTTGGTGAAATTTATTCATAGGTAGATACGGGGGGACGAAAATGACAGGTGTAAACATGTTATATTTTTCTCTACGCCTTATGAAAAGAAAATGAGGAGATTGGACGACTTTCTATTTACAACTAAGGGGAAGAAAAAGCTAAAATTATATTCACTAGAGTTCTTATTAGCAAGGTATAAATCAGAGATCGTGGCAGGGTTTTGAACTCAGAACTGAGGGGAGTTAACAGGATTTAAAGAGATTTTTAACCTAAAGAATTTTAAGTTCGTGGCTGTTCGAGAATTTTGAATAGTGACACCCCCATTGGAGGGTTTGACAGAATGCCTTGTACAAATCCATGATACTCTAATACAGACTGATTATTTTAAAATATAACGAAATAGACCATAAGGATATTGCCACTCTGCGCTTGCTCCCACGACTTCTATGAGTGTGAAGAAAACAACGTTTTTTTTACGGAAATATTACGGCCCTCAGAGGAATATAGATTACAGTTACTAGTGACTACCTCGACGTGGCAGCACGGTCGGTGACTCAGAAAATGGCCGCTAGGAGAATGGTTAATATACGATGTGATAAATTCAGTAACTTTAGGAACATCATACGTAGTTTTTTCTTCATTATTTTAAAAAAAGAGATAAAGGGGGAGAAAATGTCATGCTCTTCAGACGGAAGACAAAAGAAAAAATGGAGTAAAGGAAGCTTAAACTTTGTTACGAGACAGGAGGAGTGTATTAACCACAAAAAGTGTAAAAAGAAGAAAAGTATAACCAAAAGAATGAAGGTGATAAAATTCCTCGGTTTTGAGGTAAGACAGCTTCCGTCTTTCTTGCTAGTCGTAAAATACATGTAGGCAAATAGGGAGAGGAAAATTCTCTACTTGCAGTGTTGCAAGTAACAGGAAAAATTTACTAATTCATTTTGATTTTCAATTTTAACGTGTATCTGTATGAAGAAGAGAGCAACTGAGATCATTCCAAAATAGAATGTTTATAATATTTTTACTTGAAAAGTAATCACTAAAAATTATTTTAAAATCAGTCAAGAAAAGGATTCTTAATGAGTTCAAGGTTACTTGAAGGTGACGGGAGGACTGCGCATTCCTGACTCTGTGGGACGTCTTAAATACGATAATGTTTTGTAAGAAAAGTACCTTCGTATTTCTGTATTTATATACTTAGTTATATTTAAGGTTTCACAGCAAAGGATCGTATTTACATGATTGCCAGTGATCAAAAAAAGTTAATGTCATCATCACGGCAGCCAATAACCAGAGGGTTCATGAAGTAATGCGTAACGACAGACGGATCACAAAGGAACAATTGGTCGCTATTGTCAGCACTAGCCAAGGAATACTACACGACAGGCTACATTATCGTAAGGTTTGGGCCGACGGGTCCTAAATGAGGAACAAACAAAAAAAGGTCTTGTACGGTTCTGTCAAGAGGATCATGACCGCTGTTGATAGGAGACCAACGAATTCCTGCTCCGTATTGTGACAGGGGATGAAACCGTTAGCCTTCACTATGATTCTCGTCAGCATTCAGTTTAAACATGAACCACACCCAAGAAGAGAAAACAACAGGGCAATGTAAGAAAGGTGATAAATGGCGTTGTTCTTTTATCACCGTGCCCCTACATGTATGAAATTCTTGAAGGGACGTGCGACTTTCATTTCTGTTGGCTACATCAACACTTTTGCATCGTTGCTACATCAGACCAAGACCAAAAGTCGTGGTTTCCTCAGGAGAGACGTTATCCTCTTCACGATGAGGCTAGACCACACACAGCCCTGATCTCTACCCTTACGATTTTCCTGTTTCGGGGAGCTTAAGAACAATTTGAAGGGGGCTCTTTAGATCTGACGAAGTAGTATAAGAGAGGTTGCAGTATTGGCTCCACTCACAGCTACAAGAATGCTTCCAGAGAGGTATTCAACATCTGGTATCTCAGTGGAGGAAGAATGTTACTAATTCTGGAGAGTAGTGACCGAGTTTCATTTGAGAGCCCCTTTTAACATTTTTAGCATATCGACAATGAATCATAGCAGCTATTTATGTTAATTTTTTTAAACCGAAAATTGCATTTGGAATATTTGATAATTTCACCTTTCATATGAATCTGTATTATTCGTCCAGTAAAAGAAAACGTGTCATATGCTAATGAATTATCAGTCGTTTATTAGTTGAGCAAGTTCATGCATACACCATAATGAGTGAAACAGGAAGCATTTGGTTAACAAACGAATTCCAAGAATAATTCACCAATAGTGTAATTACAGTTGAAAATACGTCAATTCGTTGTGTTCATAATATATGTAGTGTGATTATGCGTATTAATTGCTAGCTGAAAATTGTTCTTACCCAATGCCTTATTCAATTTGCGGGGATTGTATAGTTTCCATTAATGTTCCAGTCCAGTCATCACCTCATCCCATCAACTATACGAAACCACCTGTTTCAAAAGCCATACAGAAGTGCATTAACAAGCTAATGGAATAACTACTTAACTCCATTATCCTGGTTTCGGATTAATATTTTTTTGCCTCTTACATCCATCTGTTTAGGTACTAAAAGAAATGTTATTTATGCTATATGCTAGGTCATTATGAAATGTTTTGTAATCTGACGGTTTCTCTACATAAATAAGCTCATTTTGATTGCAGAGTGTTTCAGCCAATAGATGCTAGGTGTGAATAGCATGATTCGTAAATTCCAAGTAATACTACTATATACAGCGTTGCCAACTTAGAGCTCAACACGATCATCTTACATTGCTAAATAACATAAATATTACTCCATAAATCGTAAAATCAAGAATTCATTTGTATCAATATTGTAGATATTGGAAGATAAAATATGACGTTATTGATCTGGCAGTGTTGCTAACTTGATACAAAGTACTATTGTTCAATTTTTTGTCTGACAGTGTTGCCAACTTAATACAAAGTACTATTTTAAAAAAAAATACTATGTTCAGTATTTTGTATTCCCTAATGGCAATCACCATATGTGAAACAGGATGAAGTGTTGCAAACTAATAAATAACATAAGAAGTAAAAGTGTTCAAAATGAACATTTTAATCGTTCAACCTCGTATACTAATATTTTGATATGGACATACTCTATTATCGACATCGGTGAAAACTGAGATATCATTACCGGATGTCAATATGAAACTTCGGTATTGATATCATTATATTGATAATTTGACGATAATATTTCGATATTTAAAATACAAATTTCGACATCAAAATATTGAAATATTGCACAGCTCGAGATAGTGGAAGATATCTGCAGGGATATCAATAATGGATAATGGATAAATAAAATGGCAAAATCGTCTTGAAAATAAGTCCAAAGATTATAGGTTGGAATAGATTTACTTGAAGGCTGTTTGGTCTTTCTCCAACATCTTTTTTCTGCTTCTATTTTGGATTTATGGAAACACGTCATCCGCCATTTCTGATCTGAATGTGGAGTGTCTTGTCTCTTTTTTCCCCGCAGGAAAGGATTTCCCGGTAAACAAAATTCGTACTCTAAAGAAGAAAAGGAACAAAAGAAACTCATACGAAAACACAACAGTCGATAAGAAACAAAAAAAAATGGAGAAAGAGAGATTGATCCGAATCATAAGTCAATTTCAATAATGTACTTCTCAGCTTTTCTTTACATCAGCATAAGGTTCTTTGAAGTGAAAAGGGCAACAATATTCTAGCTTATAATATGCCATACAAGATATTGAGTGCTGAGAAAATCCATCATGTAACAATGAAACAAAAGAAAAAGTACAAAAATAACATTCACCTTGAAAATCAGTGTTACCAGTATCCGATATATTTTCATAATTTACGATATTTTAAAAAACTTTGGGTTTAACTTTTCTAAAATCCTTTAGGCTACACCTACATTTTTTAACCTACAACTCCAGATTGTTCAAGATGACGTGGTAACACCCAAATAAAAGCAATGGACAAATACAGTTGTTGGATAAAAGTACAGTTTACCGAAATTGCTTGAATAATGTGATAGGCATAGTAACGGACTAAATTAGTGAAGAATCGTACGCTTCCAATTATGTGACCGGATGATCTTGTCACCAGTTTTTCCCTCACCTTGTGACTGATGACTAGATCTACTACTGATCTATGAAGAAAGGACAGACTTCTAGATCATTATATGACCTACTACTAGATCATAATGGACTCAGATCTAGATCATTATTAATCGGCTACCACATCACCATGTAATCAACATCCAGACCATCATGCTACAGCCTTGAGGACCATCATGGTGGACATAATATTAGACTTTCATGTGACAAAACTTTTGGGAATTAGTAGATGATTAAAAATTTTCCAGCTCATTATTCCTTTTTGCAACATAAAATCTCATTTATCTCTAACCTTAATGGAATATTCGACTGGGAAAGAAATGAAATGGGAAATTAATTAACAAATAAGCTGGAAAAAGAACTGTAGCAAGTATTAATATGTAGTAACGGATGTAACAGTGCTGTATAGTGTTTATACCGACTTTCAGAAACAGTAACTGCGTAGCTTCACAGATGGCGCAACAGACAATAACTTTTCGTAATTTGGGTTTGTGCTTTTACCGATTAATTTTAAAGAACTTTTAATTTCATTTAACGTGAAACACGAATGTATGAATGTTGACATAATATACCTTTGAATTTATATCTAGTTCGTTAATTATTTAATATTGTAAATCAACAGACAGTGTAGTATATGTAATGTTTCCTAATGACTCGACGGGACTTGTCAGCCACCGTTAGAATGAGCAGATCCGTATGGGTCTGAAGAGGTCGTTCTAAATAGTAGTTGTATTGCTTTTCGGAAATAATACAAATCATTATTTTAACCACGTGATATTTGTTCAAAGGTAATTTGCTTTCAGCAACGGGGCATTCCCCAAGTGACCGCTTCTCTCGACAGGAGTGAAACTTGGAGATTAAATATTTCTCCGTTGGGCATACCGATATCTTACCTTCGCTAATTAGTGGAAGCAAACGACCATATCTCTTTCCGAGGTTTGGAATTTGCAGTGCAGTGTTTCTACATCATTTCCAACCTCTGGGCCGCGGGGAACCGTTTCTCTTTGTAGGAACGGAATCAGTAGCTGATATACCATTCTTACAGTTACACCAGTAGTGGGAGGACCGCGTTGGTAAGTAACCGTTTCTCTGCGATATGAACGGAACCCACTACGTGCCGATTGTCTCTACCTTGAGGGATAGCATCGTTGGGAGGTCGTTTCTCTTCGTTAGGAACGGAACCTAAGGAGTGTGGTTGTCTCTTCACCTTAGTTCCTGCTCTTCACCATGGTTCCCAGTGTCGTGCTTGCCTGCTGCGGCGCTGAGGCTTACACGGCAAAGGCTGGTATATAAGATTATGAGACTTAATAATTATAAATATAAGATTATGAGACTTAATAATTATAATCCTCGGTGTTATACAGAAAGGCAATTGATTTTACTTCAGTGAAGTTTTTCAGCAGAAACCCCCTCTGTCTGATTATTCATCTCTCTCTTTGCCTCTTTCTTTCTCTCTTCGTCTCTCTTTCATTTTCGTTTATTCTCTCTTTTCCTTCCTCTTCTTTCTTAGTCTTTTCTTTCTTTATCCCTGTCTTTCTTGGTTTCTCTCTATATCTTTATTTTCCTCTTTCTTTATCTCTCATTCTTTTTCTTCCCTTTTTCCTCTCTTTCAGTATATTTTTATTTTTTTGTTCTTTCTCTCTTTCCCCTTCTTTCTTTCTTTCCTTCACTTTGTTTCTTTCTCTCTTTCACTTTCTGTCTTTTTCTATATTTCGTTTCTTGTTTCTTTCTCTCTCTTTCAATATATTTATTTCGTTTTCGTTCTTATTTCTCTATAGTTATTGATTTATTTGTTTTCTTTCTCTCTCTCTCTCTGTTTGTCGTCTTTCTTATTTTCCCTTTCTTTTATTTATTTCTCTTTCTCAGTTTTTCTTTTTCTTTCGTTCCTTTTTTTTCGTTTCTTTCTTTCTCTCTTCCTTTCTTTTCCTTTCTTTCTTCGGCTGTTTGTATTTGTTACATTTAAGGACAACTACATGGCAACTATGTGAGTTTGCACATTTAAACCATCCAATACAATTCTGTTTGAAAACAAATACCAAACCGTTTGAAAACAAATACCAAACTATTCCTAAGAAGCCAGCATCCCAAATGTTCCTTCCTAAATTTCAGCTAAAATGGGAAGTATGTGCAGTATCGATACCATAGTTGGTTCTCTCTCTCTCTCTGTGTGTGTGTGTGTCTCCTTATCTCTCTCTGCTTGTGTCTTTGGCCTGAAACTCTTTTGGCGTAAGACAAGAGGGAGTATGTGAAACTTGCGGTGGCATAAGAAGGGTTCATCCGTTTTGGACGATCGGCAATCGATGGTAAAAGGAGGAGAGAATTATCCATCTCTCTCACTCTCTCTGGAAAACGCTTTCAACAGCTTAACAGATTGTCCCCCGGCGGGCCATGTTTAACCTGCCACAGAGGGCACTAACTTCGTTACTGCCAAGACGACCGGGTAATTGATTAGATTCAGGGGACCTGACTTCGACATAAATAACAGTCCTACAAGCTTTTCAAAGTAAAGTGAGAAGCCAAACTTTAACAGGAGCCCTTAAAAGATTCCCCCCCTCCCTAGTCACATCCCACCCAGTGCTTCTTCATTTTTTTCCCTCAGAAAGTTGTAACAAAATCTTAAAAGATGGTCTCCTCCCTTGCCAGACTGGGAATTAACTAATTATCTTGTCCTTAATAAAGAGGATGAACGTTTGGAAATAATTTTGGGAGATCTGCTCAAGTTGTGGAGATAATTTAAGCAAAATCCCTCCCTCCTACCCACTGCTCCTGTCCCAGCAGAAGAAGTTAAGGATAATTGGAGAGATTTCTCTGCAAGATTAGACATTAGTCTTTATCTGTACCACAATACCAGTTTACTTAAAATTTGAATGAACAACATTTTAGCGTATATAAACTTTCAGATAACTTATTTATAATTTACTACTGAAGATTTAATATCATCGCTAAAGTTTGCAATTATCTAACCTTAATAATTAAATAAATTTATTGGAAAAATATCAAGAAATTTTGCTTATATATTCAAGATTTATATTGACCAATTGGCAACAATCTATTGTTTTAAAGTAAGAAGTAGTATTCTATCCTCGATTGTCAATTGTTCTCCAAGACGTCACTAATATTGTTTCCTTACGTATTCATGATGATCAATCTCTCTTCATAAATTTTAAGACAACACTCGGGCTTAGAGCAAGTCTATTCAATTTTAGGGTGTGTGATTAAAACACTGGTAACCAAATCAACCAAGCTGTTGAGATAATTCCCAGCATTGCCTTATTATATTGTTACCGTATGATTTTGTAATGAACGGTGGTCCCAAAGTCCTGAGCATACTCATAGTGCCTTCTAATAATCACCAGTTGAAATATGATACTATAACATTACGAGCGGTTACGGGAGTAGAAACCAAGTTATTTAAAAGCAGTACTACATTACCGACTTGAAGTGCGATTTGACATTTAAGCTTCATGAGAATTAAAGAAAATATAACCAAACATTCAGCTAGGTGCACTTAACCGGACAATCGTACTGAGGCGAACTCTAGATCGGAAGCTTTCGGCTATTCTCGGTACAGTTGAATCAATTGTTTTTAAAACAGTAAAGTAAAAAAAAAAAAAAAAGAAAAAATAACCTTTTTAAATTTAAAATGAACCAAATGTACCTTAATAGCAGAAGCTTTGTACAGAGCAGCGGCATGGTGGATAAGCCGCTAGATGTGAAAACCAAAGAGCCGGTGAGAATGAAAGTGGTATAAGTAATAAAATTTTAAACAATTAGTTAAGCTCAATTATTGTAAATAAGAAGATGCAGAATACATATTTGTAATCAGATTAATCACTTACATGTAGACAGTAATACAGGTTTTAGTATTACAGCATCTTCTAATGTGATTTTTCAATAACAATTTTAACAAACCATTAAATATCCCAAATTAATTATAAAGTGACTTACACCACTTTCATTCTCACCGGCTTGATGATTTGAGTCCTTGTGAAACAATCAATTACAAGACCAGTCTTAACCAATAGCTCCGCGTCCTGTATATTGAAGTAACGCAAACTAAAAATGGTGGTCATCTTCAGAACACCCTGTGTTAGAATTGTGCTCAATTAACATCAGTATTTTTTTACAGTGTATCTGGTTCTTCTTTCTTGTTATTATTTCGATTACATTGTTTTTTCAGGATGGATTTAGTCTCATTCATTTCGTTCGCGTTATCAGGATTGCACTTTTTACAAAAAAAAAGAAGGTATTTTTATGGTACAATTACTGTGAATTTTAATATGAGTGGGGGGGGGGTCGTAGGTCTGCTCAACAGTAATAGAGTTGTGGTTTTTGATAACTACAGCCACACTTTCTGTAGATATAGAACAGGTACGTCTTCAATTTCATACTCCCCTCTCCTAAAATATGGATTTCAATGTGAAAAAGAATATCAGAAAGATGGATAAAATATAAATAGAACCGTAACCTTAGCACACACCCCCAATTGGAAATTTCTAGATAAGCCACTGCTTATAAATTGTGCATTATTGCAAGTTAAGAATAAACTGTGCTAAAAACATTCGGGATGTGGATGATGCGTACAATAACAGAGGCAATAAAATCATCAAAAAGGTTAGGTTTGGATTTTAGTACAATTTGCGATAACAGATGGCAGTAAAAAGATATATTTGTTTAATCCTGACAGCTGTACAATAAAAACATTTTACTTTTTCTATGCACAAATCCTTATGACATTTATTTTTTTGTCCTACTATGTTAAATAATTCTATGCATTTTAAAGTTTTGAGATAAAAGTGTGTTGTAAGTTCAAAACGCTTCTTAAAAGTTAATGTCCATATAGCTATAAAAGCGTGGCGAAAAACTCACAGGTAAAAATTGTTTCATATACACTTAATACTTTAGATATCTTGATATACACTCATGGTAATATATTTGCAAGTCCAGAGGTATGAATCAGTTAGAATTATTACTTGTTTTCTAATGCTAAGAAAATGTTATTGCATACATAAAACGTGTCAAGTGCCTAGATATTTCTATTGTTAAAATAAATTTAATAGTGGAATTAGTTCGTCATTGTTTTTTAAATAAGGAAAATATATTAAACCTTGTAATTTTGACTTAATATCCCCACTTCAGTACCCTTGTTTTCTGTTATGTGTCGTTGTGTGACCTTGACGAACTACGTCACTGCTCTATCCATTTGCTATATGTATGTGAGAATTGAATGTAATTTCAACCATCTAAAACCAATTTCCAGTCTCTAACTGAACTTTGGTTCCCCTGCAATTAAAATTCTACCTTCTCTTGTTCTCCTCTTTCAGTAGAATAATGAATGGCTTTTTCTTTACGGAAAATGCGCTATTCCTTCGCATGCGGAAGTCATTATCCCATGGAATGGTGTTATTGGAAAGATTTTTCTAATACGAACAAGACCATCACAGATAAACTAGTTCTTTTTTTTAATAATTAAAAATCAAGATGGCACTCTCAATACAAAAATTACTTAATACATGAGGTCTTTTCATTGTAATTTGCAGCGATTTAAAATAATTTCCTAAATTTAGGTAACTGACATGCAACTGAGTAACGAAATATAATTTTGTGCCCAATTACTCAATTTTAAATTTATGGTGTAATTGTTACATCAATTGCGAATACAAAAGACAAGATTACCTATACGAGTTTACAACACTATCGTATATAACTAAAATTTCCGTTTGTTCGTTGAAAAGAAAATATTTGTATTAGATCCACTGTGTTTGAGTTATTCTAAAATTAAGGGGGAATTCGATTCCTAAAATCGAAATAAAAATGTTTCAATTATATTGCCTGTAAATTAATATGTGCATTCTTTGAATTTTATTTAAGTTATATGAACTACCAACAGAGTTCAAGAAACATATTTTGTTTTTAATTCGATGATTTATTTAACATGGTCCTTGATCCACGGAGGTGACATCCATTAAGTTGAAAAATTTGTCTAGTTTATCCAGTAAAACCTAATTTATGGAAGGTTTGACCATGTGATGTTGGTTTCAACTAAAAATCTCTACTCTATTCGTAATGTTTGTGAAGATAATTTAATATATCAACACAACTTCCAAGTTTGAAAGCGGCCATGGAGGTGAGAGACAATTAAAGAGCTATTGCATTTTACCAGATTCTAGATCAAATAATAGCGCACCAAAAGTATACATTTACAAAACAAAGAATCCTGCAATCAAAATTATTTACTAGAGATTGACTAGGAAATAGTGAATCACGTGCTGTTACCTGGTGGATTTTACCAGAACTTCGTGACTAATTCCATGGAGGTGATAGCAGAACGTAGACACAAAACTCAGAGCATTTTAGTAATATGATAAAAATTATTTTTTTATTTTAATAATTTTTTCTTAAGAAATTAAGTATGTTTACAATCGTTTTATGTTAAAGAAAAAATAACTATGTGGTTTTAATAATTAGCATTTATAGTATTTTAGTCACCTAAATAAATATAGAATTTTATTATCATAACAATCCACAGACATCTGAACAAAAATGAAAACTAAGAAGCCTTAGAATTCACAAGGTACAAATCAAATTAAGAAGAATGCAGGAGATGATGTTTTCAGATCTAGATCCTTGTGATGGTGAGAATAGTTACTCAGATACGCCAGCTAGACAAGAAAAGCCAGGTGATGATGATGTGAATTGCATATTCTGCCACAGCAAATTCTTTGAAGGCACATAGAGGGAGCTATGAGTTTTATGTATCATCTGTTCGATGTGGGTACATACAGAATGCGCTGGTGCAGAAACGTTATGATGTAAGTTATAACTTTTCAAATATTGTTATACGCGGTTTCCCTACCTCAATTTGCTCCCCAGCCACACTTCGATGGGTGGTTTCAGTTTGGTGCAGGACTTTCTGAAGACCCTGTATATGTTTTTTTTCTATACTATCACAAACTCTGGCAACACTGTAGAGGGATGTTTTATCTTGGTCTACCTCACCATGAAATTTTCAACGAGAAAGAACGATGTTGAAAATGTCCAAAAAAAATTAACAATTTTGCTACACCTGGAAACCCTGAGAGAAATATACAATGAACTGACAAGCAGGACTTTCACTTTAAATTTCAGGGTTTGCAGATGTAGTCAAGTTGTTAAATTTTCCAGGATATTTTCAACTTTGTTCCATTTCATTAGTGAGTTTAATAGAGATTCTCAACTTTCATTCTTCACCAACAGTGTTACCAGATTCTACTAAAATATTTTTTTTTTTAAAAAAACTACGTTTTCGGAATACGTCACTAATACGTTACACGAAGCTTCTAAGCTTTCAGATAAAGAGTTAGTTTCTCATGTTTGATGGGCAGCCATGCAGGCACTCTAGTGACAGCGAGAAACATTGGAAATCAGTTTCATAAATCGATTTTTTGCAGGAACATACACAATTTGTAAATCGTTTTTATCTCTC
>JAGDQP010020433.1:0-33286 GCA_022664845.1 Lepisma saccharinum | reverse complement strand
TTGTGTATTTTGCTGCTAACATCTTTGTAAGTAAATAACAACATAATATCAGAAATTATAAAGCATAAATATCGTGCCCCATTTTTAAGAACTGATAGAAACAGACGTTTTGTCTTGTCTTTCGTGCATCACATTAGTGTTCTATGGAATATTCGATTCATTAAGAAGAAATAATTACCTAGTAACCATAGGTTTCAGCGTTCATTTTCGTTTCTTCATGTTCGGTAAGGATCTTTTCTACTGGACAATTTTAATTACGTCTTTCAGTAAATTTCAACTAATGGCCCAACTAAAGTAAAATTGCGTTAGGTTCCCTGTTTCTCTGTTTCAAATGCGATCTCTCTCTTTTTTTTTACATTCTTTCGTACATACTACAAGAAACCATAAATATCTTTCCAGAAGCCAGGACATGCGATAATGATTTCTCTTAAAGAAAAAAAATATACAACCCTTGCTCGTTCACGCACACACTCTCAGAATCACACATCGCCCCCTCTACGTCAGTTGGGTGGCCTATCTTCTAGGCTTGGAGAAAAATCGTGTATAATAAAGTCATGTGAACATTATTTTGGCCATGATAGTACATTACCGTGTGAAAATGTCTAAGGATGAACGTAACCAGCATATTCTCGTGAAAACAAAACACATGAATCAAAACTCTCTTTCTTCGTACACGCGATAGTAATTAATTTTTAAAAATGCTAACTACTGACTTCGTAGAAAGAAATGAACTTAAAGATACTTTCCATACAACTCTCTTTTAAAAATAGTCAATAGTGACAGCTATGGAATTGCACTGTTTGGCTGTAACTTAAACTTACGTCATCATAGCTAGTCCACCCAGCTCCTCATGCTCAACGATTCACCCTTCAGTCTTCAGCGCTCCCACCCAACCATTAACAGATTTCAAGTTGTAACACGATTAAACAAGAAAAGCAAAACATGTTTGGTTGAAAAAATAACAATAAAAGTGGTTGGTCCAAATCAGGATTTAGGGAGGTAAACTAACGATCTTACGGTTGAAAACCTGACAGTAAATGTCGTTGGACCAACTGCGAATTAAGGACGGCCAATCAACGATTTAACGTTTGAGAAACTAACAATAAATATGATTGGGCCAACACAAGAAAGAATGTTGGTAAACAACCGTTTTCTGTTGAAAAGCTAACACTAAATGTTGTTGGGCCAATGTAGTAATTGGTTGGTATCTCAACCACTATTTGCCAAAGATACAAATGTCCATGCACTCGCTGCTATTTGCAAGTCCTATACTTTTGATCGACACAATGAAACTTCAATGAATTTATACTCACGGCAGCGGATCACTTTCAAAGCAGTTACGTGGAGTCTGCGGAAAGCAAATGACTTAGATTCTCTACGTTCAAGTGGCAATTCTGAGAGTGAATTCTCAGACACGGAATCTATTCCACGAATCAAACGCGAGAAAGATGAATTTAGAGCTTTACAAGCTCGTCTTCAAAAATTAGAATTAGGTAATCAAAAGCCAAAATTTTAAGACAGGGCTTTCAAAAGAACACGTCATTTTACAAACCACAATTTCCAAATTCAGGTAATCAGAAGAACTTCCAACAACCCAATCAAAGATATTGGTATCAAAATGCTGGAAATAACGTAGCTTACAAATATGAAAAACCATATTTTCGTAAGAAATTCGTTAGCCTATATAACCGTAATCTGGTAAGACAAAACACATTTTAATTAAGTCCATCAAGGTGTAATAACTTTAGAGCAAACTATAAGGGACAACAGTTCCAAAGGCCAAATTACAGGCAATTCACGCGCAACAACTGCGCCACTTTTCAATGGCGTCCACAAAATCGGGACATTTTTTCGTCGCGCAGAGCTCAAAATGCAGCTTGGAAAGCAGTCCAACAGAAATTAACAGTCAGTCTCGTGGAAATTCAAATTCTAGACATTACAATCAGCCAAAAAGATCGTTCAGTTAGTGGTCAGACCTTGCAAGTAAATCATGTAGTATCATTGTTTCATAGGGGAACAGTAAAAATTTGTCGAGGGATTTTACTGTTCAAATACTAACAAATCATGCACGCAATTTCAAATGTTATCGTCCCAACTTTCTTTCCCTCCCCTGCCTTTCTTCTTGTTTAGGAAAAGTATATTGCCAGAATGTTTTTAACATCCCCATGTCCGACCACCCATTGTTTGATTTTTGAAATAATAATAATTTACTCCCTAGTTTAATGTAAACATTTTACAAAAATAAAAAATAAAGAAAGATATAGCCTAAAAATAACACCTTTTATAAGTACAGCCCAACCTTAAAATATCGTGTAGTGTTACTATTGAAATTTCTTTATGACTAACCACTTATGATCATCAAATGAGAGAGCTTTCACAGTCTGATGATGATAGTATGTTAACCGTTTTATTCCTTCTTCTTTTGCTCGATTCCATTTTACAAATTGAGCGAGACCATAGAAGACTATTTACAAGCCTTCAACTTTATTTTCCATTCTTCCTTCCTCTCATTATGAGAATAAATTTAGATGATTAGATCACGAACAATATAGTTGCGAATTTTACAATTTCAGATATTGCATCGGCATAGGCTTATCCTTCCATATCTAAATTTCTCTTAAAGCAATTGGTACAATAATAATAATAATAATAATAATAATAATAATAATAATAATAATAATAATAATAATAATAATACTAATAATAATAATAATAATAATAAAGTATATAATGCATCTGCACTTCTTGTAATTCTTACGATATTAAAAATTCCCCATTAATTTGAAAATATTTAGATAACCTTTCGTTATTAGGTAAAGGCAAATAGTAGCCATGTGTTTTGACACGACATCATCATATTGCCGTAGATAAAATTATATCATCTTGAACCTTCATCTAAAATTATTTTGAAGGATAACAAGCCTTATTAATTTAAGTACATCTGTAGACGTAACACAGAGGAAAGTGAGCATTTAATCATAAAATAGACAGGAAAGATTAGATTTTGCGAGTATACTTACAAGTAACTTTAAAACACATTATGGTTCCCATATTAATGTAAAATCTACAGGTATAGTAAAATTCTACTGGCAACATTTGCACCTGAATTTAATTTACTTCTACTACAAATGTCAATTTCGAAAGCTTCCATTTTTATAAATATGTGATAGTGCACAATTTATATTTTATTTCCATCGATAATTCCCCACCATTAGCAGTTGTGGAAACACATATCAACCGACATCATTTTCGAATAATGGATCATACAAAATGTTAACTAGCAGATACAAAAAAGTGCATGTGCTCCAGATCATGTAGTACCCCAGTAACATTTCGCAGATTACGTTTAAATGTTTCAATAAAGCCCATTGCGATTTTTTGTTGATTTTAGGGTTTCGCAATAGCAATAAGATTCTTTGGGCGCATTTTCCAAAAATTAATTTTACGGTTAGATCTCCCTATAATTTTAAATGTGCCATCTTTGAAATTTCTTCAAGTATTAAAACATTGTCTATTATTTAGTATCTTAACTAAGTTCACTAAAATTTTATAATTTTGACAGTTAGATTTTCGGAATTCCGTCTAGATTATTATTACCCGTTTATTTTCAGTGCAGTTGTATACTTCATATTTTAATTCAAGTTTGTAGAAATATCTTAATAATTCTTCGAATTTAGCTTCGAATTTAGATTTCCCCATATAAATAATTCACCTTTAGATGAACAACAGTATAATCCTTTTTCCCTTATGCAATATTTAAAATATCTTTGATAATTTTGAAGCATTTACGATACATTTTAAACTATTTCCTCAGGGATTGATTTAATGATATGACGACACAGGTACCATATTCGATTGTTCCCGTTCATTCTGTTGATTTCTATATTTTACGACGATTATTAAATACGAGATATATTGATACAAATAAATGAATTTCATTATATTGAGGATGATATTTTACGATTTTGAGCTACCCAAATATGACGAAATGAATGAAATATCCAACTAGTTTGGATTCTTTCCAAGTTCACGAATGAAATATAGAGATTATTTTGACTTTGAATCACAGATATAACTTTAAATATTCGAGTATAGTAACAATAATTACAAGAGACTAATAGTCCAAGATGTCCGAATATGCAATATAGTAACGCGATTACTACAGCTTTATCCTTTATTTTAGGTAATCATAAATACAGCGACTTTATAAAAAATACGCCCACATATATAAGCATTTAAATTCACTTACCTTAAATATACACCAACAAAATAATTCGATCGCAGTGATATGCGTTGATCAAAAAGCTCTTCCCACTGTTTCAAGTATACTGGTAACACGCCTCTTTAATTTGGACCAAAACACGGCATCCATCACTTCAGATTCATGCCTACTACTAGCTCTTCTAACTCAATCCTTTAACCAATTTTCAACAATTTCAAAATTCTGTTCACCAAAGGTTAGAAAGAATTCTTCAACGCTTAAGTCACCAAACACATCGTCTTTGATTAATTTCAGAAGTTCCGGAATAGCTAATAATCTTAACCGCAATTCAAACCCGTCTACAGCCATTACAACACTTCTACTGCCTTCAGTGAAAGACAACTGAGATTCCTTTTATAAAAAAGTACACTTCTTATTATTATTATTATCTAGCGGACACAGTAGTATATTTGTTAGTATCTCTTTACATCTTATTTCAGACATTGCAAGCCATAACATTTTTCTCTTTGAAAGAGAAGCTTCATCTAAAATCATTCCTTCTTTTCTCTTAGTCTCGTATATATCTAGTGTCCAGACACCAAGTCTGTTGTTTGACTTAAGCCATGCTTTTACCACGTGCGTAGCGGTTATCTTTAAAAAATTTCATTCATAAAGTAATTATTTCTTTCTCCCTCCTTCAGAGTTAGTTGAAACATTACTTTTAGACTCAATTTATTGAGAGATAAAGTTCTCTAAGACAACCTCTATTTCTCTTCCACTTTCTTTCTTTTACTCGACCCTTTTACATTCTGAGTGAGGAAACCTTTTCGTCTTATACTCTCGTCTTGTTTACTTTTCCTTCCATTTCAAAGAAATAGAACATATACTCTTATCACTTATCATTGGCACGCGTCACATGTAGATCGCTATTTTAGTATATGCCACGCGCACACGACTATGACAACATACGAGATAATTTTAACTAAAACCTTCTTTCCTTGTTTAGAAAACATAATACAAATTAACGCTTGCACATCTTTCTTTAAAATTATAAACGAATAAATTATTATTACATTAATTGCCTCTAACAATTTTCTCTTTTCTTTTCGTTATTTTATCAACCATACAACGTTATTGTTTCAACATTGCGTCCCAAAGAATTTATTTCCTTTTGTAAAAATATCCCATAATTATGTGTTTGCAAATTTTATAACTTAACGATTCATCTTACTCGATAATTACATTACGCGATTTGATTGATTATAAATGCAAGACTATGGTTTTGCCTATGAACATAACATCAATACTTCTGATAACGTTAATAAAATCAGTTTTATTTCCCATAAAATTTCTAACGATTATATGTGACAAGAGACATTGAAGTTAATAATTCTCGAAATGTGAAAAGAAATTTCACAGATTTAATCCAAGTCACAGCTGCTTTATAAAAGGTGTGTTTTATGATTGTGTAACCCCAGATGAACTTACTGTTATTAGTATAATTTAGTTTTATTCATATTTAATCTACATTTACCTATTAATTTGTTTTCATTTAATATTACGTAGCTCCATATGCAATATTATACTAGATCTACATACCAACCGTACAGATAGCAACAAAAATGCCTTCTTTTTGGTCCTTTGTTTTAGTATTATTACATTTAATTCATTTAATTTGTTTTGATTTCATACATTTTATATGTTTATATTTTAATCCATTTTATTTTTCAAGTCTTTAAGCTTTTATTACTTATTTACTATAAATCCATTTACCCACCCTATATATTACTCATACAAACATTTCGACCAGTTCAGCCTGCACTTCCAAACAGAAAATTAGTGAAAAGTTCCACAAGCTATATAAAGAACAAAATTTCTACCAGCAAGTAGTTGATACCCCCCAAAACTTTTGGTTATTATGCAAAAACTTCGACAGCCAGTACCAGCTTCCAGTATGTTGTAGATTTCACCCTTTACTGCATGTAGAAGGTCAGCTTCCAAAAATATAGATCTGACAACTATGGTATGCAAACAAACTTTACCCTCCAGCAAGTTACGCTGCGGTAAGACACGTATTTCCCCTCACATCAGATCTAACAACATTGTTCAACCCGATATTGTTAAATCTCCACAAGACACTTCGAATTTTTCAAATGAAATACCATATTTCAAAGAAGAATGTTCGCAGAAAAACTGTCTACCACTGGAATCCAATAATTGGAACAATTAACAGAGAAGATTTGACATCAATTCATTTACCCACCATAACCCAGTGAATAGCCCTAGTGAAAAAAAAATCCCTACATTGAAAAGTGACGGACAACATTTCGATATTGACAATGTCATTGAACTCTTTAATTGTAAGTATAAGTTGTATAATCTTAGCTGCAAGACACTTTAATATATAGACGATGCAAACAAGAAACATTTCGTTAATAATACGCAATCAATACATTACTTAACGAACTTGTATCGACATTAAATAAGTGACATTATTTATAGAATAATTTACAGTGACATATTTGTAAATATTTGACTTCTTATTTATATAGAGTCAAAGGACAGTTTTAGTTCTCTCAAACTACAAATGCTACGAACTTTTGGTTGGAAATATATTTATTCATTTTTTTAAACTATTATTGGAAATATTCAAATATTCATGTATAATAATTTATTTTATAACCAATATCATTTTTTTGAATATCTAAAAAACTATATTTCTAGATTCAACAATCCTTTAATAAGGAATTATTTTTTGTGTTTATTCAAATGCTTCAATATCATTTTGTGTCAACATATTTTTTCTTATGTTTGTTTCTTAATGTGCTTAGATCCTTTATTACAGTATCTTCAACTGCAACTTTGGTTCCAGTTTGAGCTACTATTTTAAGGCAAGTGTAGTGTTGTATGATTGTAGATATCAATTTATTCATTTCATTATTTTCTTAAAATTGTTTGTAATAGTGTATTTAGCTTGTAAGATATTTGGTTTATATTGAGTTGTCTCTAAGATTTGTTTCTCGACGTCTGTAATGTAATGGATCATGATCAAATACTAAAATTATCCAGATCCATCACGTATTAGTAGATAGAATAAGACACACCAATATGACTGCTGTTATATCTTAGAGAGAGGCGAAAGGTAACACCGACCATCAGTTGGCGAACACTAAAGTGAGGGAAATGTTATGTATCGCGAACAGAGAAGGCAAAGGGTCAAAACAACTTAAGATCGAAGTTAAACGATTACATAATCCAAGCGTAAAAGCAGACTACCAACTCGAAATCCCAAATAGAGTGGAAATCGTAGCCGATTTAAGTAGTAATAAAGATTAATAGTGAAATTGATGGAATTAAGAAGTGGGAGGTAATTCGTGATACAGTGAAGGGCGCAGCGAAGGAACGTGTATGTGAGAAGATACACCAGAAAAACAAGCTTTGGTTTGATAAAGAATGCCTTAAATTTAATGAGGAACGAAAACAAACATGGGAACGATGCCTAAATAATAAAAACTAAGCAAATACCGTAACGCGAAACGCAACGCCACACTCGGGTTCAGAAACAGAAAGCGAGAATATATGACGCAGAAAACTCTGAATATAGATTAAAACTGGAAAACAACATAAAACAAATGTACAAATTACTAACCTCGTTAACAAAAGGTTACCAGCCGAGGTTATGGATGCTTAGAAATGAACGCGAAAATCTACAGGCGGATACGACTATAATTATAATTTGTGTGAAAAAGTTATTTCGACAAACTTCTTAATTTGCACAACGGAGAACAATCAGAGGAATTTGAAATCTATACCGCACAACCGTGGATACCGGAATCAAAGTAAAAATTGTCGATAAGGAAATTTTAAATTTTCAAATAGCAGGAAATAAGCAATATTTCAAAGGGTTTAATTACAGCCGGAGGAACGACACTAATCAATTAACTGCATAAATTTAGAAACGCTATATAGAGAAAGTAGGAGCTTCCAAAGAAATGGGAAACTTGAATAATAGTTCCGGTTTATAAAATAGGCGATAAATCGGACTGTAATGATTACCGTGGAATCTCGTTACTCCCAACATGTTACAAAGTATTCAGTAATTCACTGCTAACTTGCATAAACGCAAAATTTGGCTGCCGGTCATACCATCTTTCTACTAAAGGCAAGCCTGGACTTTTTTGTACTGTTCAGGAGCTACAAACATGCGTCCTGGGGTATCTCGACCACAAAAAAACAAAATGTTTTTTATTGCTACCCTGGACTTCTGAAGTTAAAATTTACTACTGGTTTAGGTAAGATAAATTTCAATTTTTCTAATAATATTTAACTAAGATTTTAGTCGTATTTTATAACTCTGCTTTACTTCGTCAATAATAAAAGTGAATGCAAGACTAGGAAAATTTTATAATTAGAGAAATAGTTATTGACGTTTTAGAGCTTCTTGAGAAGATGTAACATTAAGTTTGATTTAAACTTATTCGAAAGGTCTTTCTTATAGATAAAACTTAAAAAAGCGCGATTTTTCATAGTAACAAACACAGAGACAAGTAACACTAAAAAAATAAATGTTTTCCAACTTTATATAATACAAGCGCCATCTTGTTTTGAATGTCCTGTGATAAGAACTGAGGAATTTACGTGTGAGAAGGAACTAGTTTGTAAAGAATTGTTTTACCATCATGTGTTAAGACTCAAGATGAAAGGAATAGAAATATTAAAATCGCACTAATTGTATGCCTCATAGAAATAAAAGAAGTGTAGTTTGATGTTTATACGATTACAAATATCAAATAATAAAATATTCTTTATGCTTTAACTCTGAACGATGAAAATCGGGACAATATGCGTCCCGACGAATATTGAATCGGAGCAACGGGTAAACATTCTGGACGGTCCGACAGAAACGGGGCAAGTGGCAACTCTGATTGCGAGAGTTTAAGTACGATCCTAGTAGGTGAACATCAATCACCAATGTTTTAAAATAAGATTTTTATAAAGAAATAAGGGCCGAAATTGAACAACATGACGGGAGAATGAAGGAGACTACACATGAAGAACTCTACAGGCTGTATGATTCAACTGTTGTTGTAAGAATAATGAAATCACAATGGACAGGCCAGGTAGCTCAGATGAAGAATAAAAGATTATATTCCCTCGTGGTCTGTAAGACAGGATGAAAGAGGCAACTGGGAAGTTGATAAGCCGTCGCGTTGGGAGGACAATATTAGAATTCATCTTTAAGAGGTAGGTGTTCGTGATGAAAACTAGTTTGATTGCGCTCAGTATAAAACCCAATGGCGAACTTTTATTATTGCAGCGATGAACTTGCGAGTTCTGTAAGCTATAGAGTTAATTAATATCAACGAATCTAGTAAGAAAGCTATACTCTCGTACCACAGGGTAAATTATCGATTTACCCAGCAGTCAAATATAAATTCAAAATTATAAAATGATAATTTTTCGTGAGGTAATTAAAATATTTAGATCCGAAAATATTTACGAACGTTAACATGTCTGAAAATTTGCTAATAAATAATTTAATCTGTCCGTGTAAACATGGTGACGAAATTCCCATAGTCATACGTCAAGAACAATTAGAAAAGAAAACAATGAATTTTGCATTAAAATACTTAAGTTGTCATAACAATAAGAAATTTAAAAAAAATATATTTATTAGGTATTTCATGTTACAAAATTAAACCGTGCTAATAAACTTTTCATATTCCAGATTAAAGGTTAAAATACGAAGAAGAATATTCTTAATGAAGTTTCTTCGCTTCGTGTAATTTCTCTTCGTATCTATTTGCAGCATAAATTAAATTTAGGATACTCTTTGGATACTCCCCGGACGAGAAATCATGTCCAATACATAATTACGGATCATATTTCAAAGGAATACATACATCAAGCTCAGTTAAAGATGACGTAAACTAATATAAGTTAAGCTAACTCAGTCTGACCTAACCTAACCTAATCTTTAATCTTTTGAACAATTCGGGGAGTATTTAAAGTGCAACCCAAAATTCCTTCGAACAAATATCATTTCGAAAATACACGCTTACATTCACTAATCTTCACAAATTCGAGGTCAGTGTTGAGAATAATGAGGAACAGCGGAAACCTGTAGATCGAAGCTCTTGATTGCGTTAAATAACCTTAAATCATTAACTGTGTTTTCTTATATCAAGGAAGAAAGATATGTAATTTTAAAAGATGTAACTTTAAACCTTAATATGCAAGAAAATAACACAGAAAAAGATTTTCGGTTTCATGCGTAATCTAGAATGAGCACAATAAGTTGATTCTAACTTAGATTTCCTTACTAGGAAATATTATCTACATAATGTTTTTCAAAGATCTGGTGAATTATTGTTTACAATGATTAATCATTTTCTAGGGCAACAAATTACTTTGCTTTCTTGTATATGCTTCTGTCGTTCACCGTTAATCAAGTGATCTCGTATTCAGAATCAAAAGGAAATAATGCTAATACGGTGGCAAGCAGTCCTATCCATCCGTTTAGAACAGGACATGATCGACACTCAGGTCTTTTCACGTCTATAATAAATGGAACCACTCGATATTCAGAGTGAATCAGAAACTGACTATGTTCCAATAGAATCTTAACGAATTTCATTCTCACTATGAAGAATTGCAAGTCTTGTTATCAGATATTTCTCCCGTTATTGTGTGTTTTCAGGAAACAAAGCTTAAAACAACCGAATCTGTGATCTTGAAAAACCGTACACTTTATAGCACAGAATTATCCAACTGATGGTCATGCATGTGGCGGTGTCGCAATTGGGCTGTTGAAACGCTTTGTTCGATACGTGTTCACATCGCTACCAATCCCCAAATTATACATCACAAGGGAACAAGACTTCATTCACACTCCTTGAACTTCAGAATCTTTTCCAGCAATTACCCCAACCTATTAGTTGGAGATTTTAAACCGTATAACGTTATTTGGGGCAGTGTTCGTACATATGTCAGCGGTAGAATTGTTCAATACTTTGTTGACGCCTCGAACTTAGTTTTATTAAATGATGGTGCTAATAATTTTAATTTAGCAAGTGGTTCATACTCAGCGATAGACCTGGGTATGTAGGGATATAACATCCCCACCCACACAGCACACAATGTTCAATTAACGATTTATAAACGTTGAATTTTGACAACGTTGCATTTGGTGACGTTGAATTACATATTTTATCAACGTAGTTTAATAAACGTTTAAAGAATGACCAGTATTAAACGTTGAATTAAATTGTGCTTTTAAACCTTCTAAAATAGTGGAAAGCACAACGTTGCATGTTTATGAGTTTTCCTAACCTACAGAAAATTTTCAGTGATATTTTTATGCTTAAACTTCATTAGATGTTATATAATATAATTTTCAGAGACGGGTCGACCTCTAGGATTTATGGTCTAGGTAAAATTGTTTCAACTTCTTCCACCGGGAATCAAACCTGGATTGTTGGATTGTCACGTTTGAGGAGAATTAACATTTAACTTTCAGGACAAATTTCGTACCTTTCCCCAAAAATCCCTACTTACAACGAATATTTAAATCTGTGCAGATGAACAGAATAATGTAAGTTTCCCAGACCGAAGCCTAACATTTCAATGTTCAGTACGATATGTTTTAATTGATATTACTATTTTAGGGTTAATTCCAGGTTAAAATCCTATAATCAAAGGATTTTTCCAGGAATCTACCCTAAAATTGTATCGTACTTAACATTGAAGTACTAGGCTTCGGTCTGGGAAACTTATATTATTGTGTTTCTTCACAGATTCGAATATTCGTTGTAAGTAGGGATTTTTGGGAAAGGTACGAAATTTGTCCTAAAGGTTGAATTTTGCTTCTCTCTAAACGTTGTATAAACGTTGAATAGACGTTTATTTAACGTTTTGTAACGTTGAATCAACGTCAATGCCTAAAATAAGTTGCGGAAAAGGTTTAATTCAACGTCTTTAAAACGTTTATTAAATGTCAGATTCAACGTTGAATCAACATTTCTTAGAATACTAATCCGATAGTTGTATAAACGTAGAATCAACGTAAATTCAACCAAAATTCAACGTTTATTAAACATTTCAAGTTGAATAAACGTTTATTTAACGTGATTGTGCTGTGTGGGCAGTGACATGGAAGCGTCAACTTCAGGGGATGAATTTGGTGTTTTAAACAGAGCTTTTATATATATATTCGAGCTTATCGTCTATTTGAGTTGATTATAGCCATTAGCTGTCAAGTTTTATGTTGTATTATTCTGCTATTTTGTGAAGGCCCATTTACAGCCTTCTCGTTTTTAACTTGTTTTACTAAAGTCTCTATACACCTTTAGTTTTTATTAATCTTTAAACTGGCCTTTTATACCAGGAAGATATATTGTTGAGAACCTCAGCTTCTAAAGATCTTTTACAACTTCAAATTTTATATCATTTTATTGGTTTAATTATCTTAACAGTTATGTTCAGACGTGAAAATGATCAGGGATTTTCACGTATGGGAACGGGAATAAGACAATGCTGTTACCGTCCATAAAATAATTTTTTTCTTTATCTTTATCTTGAAGAGAAATTGGAAGGGCCAGATACTAACCGACATTTGTTTCGCGTATCCTACGAAGATATTTCCGTTGTGAATATAATGAACCAGAAGAATATGAAAAGAATAGCCAAGTAAAGGGAAGTTGAAGCTAGCAGAAGAGTGGTAAATTCAGGGCAAGTGATGAAGTTGATTGAGCAGCTAGGGGCAAGGAAAGAAAGCACTATGATGTTCACTGTGGACGTAAAAAGTATGTTCCCAAGTTTGAAGACGTCAGCTATCTTGCAAATAGTGGAGGAGAATAAGAGTGGAAAGAGGATAGAGGACTGGGACAGCGACAGAATGAAGAAGGCGCTTAGCACAGTGTGGGATAATTGTTATTTCTTGACCGGAATTACGACAGTACGTATGAACGAGTGTCTGAGTTTAGGTTCGTGCATTAGTCCAGTAATAGGAGACTTGGTGATGAATAGATGGGAGGTAAAAGTGTTGGAGAGACGGGGAGACAGACTTCTGCTATTTTGTATGTTCATAATTGCTTTGGTGTGTGGAAAAGTTCTAAGAGACAGTTGGGGAAGTTCATAGAATGTCTGAGCGATGAAGAGAAAGGAATAGAACTGGAGTTTGAAGTGGAAGAAAATAATGTGTTGAATTTTTTGGACATTTGCGTAGAGAAGACAATGGAGGGAAGTTTTGTGTATTCGTGGTATCAAAAAGAATTTGGATCAGGTATTTACTGTCACAAAAGGAGTAATGTGAATGACGCTACGAAGATAAACTTTATAAGGAATATGGAAGAAAGGATACGGTTGATAAAACAAAACACCAGTGAAGAACAAAAGATGAAAGACATCAGTAAACAATGGTGCCAATTGAAGAATAATGACTACAACGAGGACAGCAAGATGAAGAAAAGGAGGAGAAAGGTAGAAGAGGAGAGCAGAAGAGATGGTACGGAATAGAGAGTGCAGGAAGAATACAGATAGGATAAAAACGACGTTGAAGAAGGAAGGAGTGAGAACTTACAGGAAAGGCGGGAACAAGGTTATTGAGATAGTAAGAAAGAATCGAAATAGGAAGATATCAGTTAATGACCAGGGAGGCGTGGTGTAACAGATGAAATGTGAGGAGTGTGACATGGTATATATAGGAGAGACAGGGAAGAGATTAGAAGAAAGGTTAATGGACAGGAATGCTGTTTGCAAGCATGTGAACGATACGGGCCATGAAATGCATTGGGATGGCGCTATGGTTATGAAAACAGAAAGCAAGAATCCCTTTTAGAAGGTGGATAGAAGCAAGAAGAATAAGAGAGGAAGAAGAAAAGTTATTTTATTTATTAATAAGTTTCATATACAGCTGGAGTTGCCATTTTACAGAGAAACTAAATATTAAATTTTAAACAACACATAACACAGCAATTGATATCAATAACATGACGATTATAATGCACAAGAGGAATGACTCAGATATTGGTATTTAGCTTTTGATGGAAAGTGTTTCTAGATCTGAAAATATCGATATTTGAATCGAGATTATTGTACATAATTACTAGTCTATAGAATAAGGAATGCTGCAGTATACTTAGCCTAGGTGTGGTACAACGAAGAAAGTTATTATTTCTGGTTATTCACAAGGGAACACGGAAGTAAAATTTAGATATCAACTCTCCAGTTCTATGATTCCCGTTAAGTATCTTACATAAGTACATCAAATCTGCCAGCTTGCGACGAAAAGAGAGAACGTGGAGACCAAGAACGGATAACAATTCGGGTTTGCTTAAGCTACGTACTGATGGTATTCTTCTTTTGACTATAGCAAGAAAAAATTCAGAACAGAATCAATGTAAGATAGATTAGAAATACTAGTCATGTTCCAAATTGGGGAGTAATATTCAATTTTAGAGGAGATGAAGGTTTTGTAGAACATACTCAATGAATGAAGGTCCTTAATTTCTTTACATATTTAGAGAAGACCAAGTAGGTGCATAGAACTGTTAGTTCTAGAAGTCACGTGATCAACAAACAGAAGTTTCTCGTCAAATTCCACTCCAAGGTCCTTTTGAGAAGAAACTTTAGCGATAGAATCATCTTTAATGATATAGACAGATGGGATTTGATTCCTCTGTAAAGAAATAGTAAGAAAAGATTTTGAGTGATTTATTCTTAAGTTCCAAGAGGTCCACACCAGTCCAAGAGGTCAGAGATGGAATTTTGGAGATCAGCAACATCTAGGAATGATCTGATTTCTCGAAATAATTTGCAGTCGTCAGCAAAAAGAAGAATTTTGGTTTTAAATGACGAGAGATAAGATGGGAGATCGTCCATATATAGAAGGAAAAGAACGATTTAGAGGTAATGAAGAAAACAGATATTTTACCTCATCAGATGATATACTTAATGAAGACAGTGAATGCGAACAGATCGGTTGAAGCTGAGGAGGTTGCAAAGGAAGATATTGGGCACAGAAATTGTTAGAGAAGTATTCATTCAATATATATATATATATATATATATATATATATATATATATATATACCCTCTTTTCACGAGCAGCTGCAGCGAAATCATAAATTAACTCTGTCGGAACATGTGACTGACAACTTCTAGAATTTATGAGACCAATATCTCTTAGGATTGGTATATATTTCAGATTTTACCTCGTTAATATGATTTTGATACTTTGCCCTAAGCAATTTCTTGGAATAGTGCCTTATGTAGGAGAAATAGCTTTAAGTATGTGCATTAGGATGTTGCTTCCAAAGCTCTCATGCAAGTTTCTTATTTTTCAAAACAGACTGTGCTTCTGTATCAAACCGGAGAGGATATTTAGAGGATCGGATTTTCTTTGTAGGGACAAAGTCTTTACAGGCAGCATCCGTGAACAAATCAATCGCTTTATTTACATTTAAGTCCTCAAGTATACACCATGGGAAAAGAGAAAGAGCGCGGTTAATATCATTCCAACGAGCTTTTCTCCAAAGAGGAATATGATATCTTGGAGTGAAAGGAGGAGCTTTCAACTTGCAACGGGTTGAAGATGATTTACTTCGGCGAGACTCTTCAAGGATTATACTTTCAAGTGAGTCGATGTGTAGTCAGACGAATAACGTCACTGTGGTTCCAGCCAATCAGGATGCCTACTTTCATGGACCCAAGCTTTGCGGGTGAGGCTAAACTTGATTATTATATAGTCTAAACTTGATTATTATATAGTCCCTGGCCTCGAGAAAACTTTAGTTTCCTCAGGTGGACTACCGTAGAGCCAAACAAAAACAGGTATTAATTAAAACGCTTATTCAGACAGAACTACAACTCGCGTTGCAATTTTATTTATTCTTTCTATCTGTAATCTATATTACCTTCCTAGGTTCTTTTACTTGTCCCAGTATAACATGTATCTAGGTAATTTGATATCCCCGGTTTAGACCATAAATAAAAACTATTGCGTACATGCTCTAACATTTAGCCGTATTACAAAAATAGTATTCTGGCCCCTTAGAACAAATGTTCCCATTCAAAAAAAACAAATATAATTTGTACCAGCTTGTATCAAAGCGACATATTAAAAATCCCGCCATCTAACATGCTGCAGACAATCATACGATGCTCATCTATCTGCATCGTAACAACAGAAATGCAAACATTACTTTATTGCAAACATCATAGTCTTAGTCCTTTAAGCAATAAAGGTCAACTTGTTAATAACGATTGATAACAAAAGGTAAACGCGATTAGTAACAAAGGTAAAACACATAAGCTTCAACGCACAAACGTTATACCATCATGGAATATCGAGATTTTATACCATCAAATGCACCACTATGATTTGCATACATTAAGTTCGTTTATGTTAGTTTAGATTAGTTTCTGTTAGTTTAGATTACTCTGTTAGATAGTTTAGATTAGTTCATTGGTTAGTATATTAGTTCATAGGCACAGCACATATATTCTCTCCCACACAACACAAACTTGAACTTCACTAGTTACAAAATATGGCTTTAGTTTAGATGTTGTACTCCAAGGCTGTGACCTACCCATATCAAACTTTGTTTTTAAAATATTAATGGATAGTTCCACCTGCAAAACTCGTGATCAGATGAAAGTAAATTTAGAGATGGAGTGATAGTACATTTATCACATGTGGATAACACATAGTTCAAAATTCTATTGCCCTTTGAATTGTGCATATTGTGTTGGAAAAGTCCAAGACCATGTTTAAAATTTTCTATAAACCAAGTTTCATTACTGTCTGTGGGAACCCCAGTTTTTATACTTGACCACACCATGTGCATATTGAAATCTCCGAATAATAACACATCACCCTCTGAAAGTGCAGCTAATGTTGAATCTCTGCAGGCCATTAACAGTTCCCTGGGACTGGGACTATGAACTGGAATAGTGGTTGTGGTATAAGTGAAAAATGGGACAATATATTGAAATGGGAGGAAAGGAAGAAAAATAAGATTGTAAATTAGTTATGTTGGTTGTTCCACATTATTTTAGTTTATTGTTTATTTTATTTTAATTATTTAAAAATGTATTTTTTATTTTATTTCATTTAAAAATAACTTAGTCATTTTACGCGTATTTTAATGTTATTTTTAACCGGAATCTTTGTATTTTTATTTTATTTTTATGTTTCAATTATTTATTTTTATTTGTATTTTTGCTAAAAAGTTTTCAAGGAGCTATCATTGAGATGGTTGTCGGTTTTTTGCTAAATAGATGGAAGGATGATTGACAGGTGAATATTGCAAGAGGAGTGAGGCGACGATATTCGGGACAAAGTGAATTTTTAATGAACTCTTGAGTTCTGATTGGTGGAAATGAAAAACGAAACAGTGAAAAATTAATTAGATGTGAAATCTGATTTGTGTTTACATTTAGATTGATCTGTCTAAGTTTTAACATTCACTTTAGTTGTAAAGTCTGAAGAAGAATGTGTTTTATATCTGGAACAGTTATACAGCGTTTAGTGTTAAGTAATTGCCTTTGTCAGCTTTTATATTACTTCCGTACATATGATCAAGTTACATATCACTCTTATTTTTTCGCTACACAGCACTGTGAGACTTACTCGACATTAAAAGTGACCTACCAACTGCTAACGTAACGGCTGTGACTTAAATTCAGCTTAATACCTTCCCACGTTTGAACTTTCAATTACTCGAGAAACAGTCCCGTCATTTAGAGACATGCCTGTGGCTCATTATTTAAGTACTATTTGGTAATTCAACCCGGGAGAACCACCAAAATTTAGGGCTGTCATTATAATTTTCGACGTATCTACCAAAGATTATGGGAGCATTTCCCCTGAGTCACATCCCACATATACGCATAAACGTATATTAAATATACATTTCCTTTCATTGTCTTATAAGTTCCTTTACTTAACCTTATCAACATTCTTTTTATAGTTGTATGCCAATTTAAACACTCAAGTAAAGATACTGTTTACTCTTAACAATAGCTTGTATTGAGAGTATCATTCACCCGTAAATTACACAGCCGAATGTGTCGATGAAACTTTCAGACGAGACAACAGTGCACAGCCCCTTTCATACTACTTTGACGTTATACAGAAGCTTCACTTTCCAAAGTAACATTTGGCTATACAATAAAAGACGTACTCCTTTGATCTTTGTCACATGTACAAAGCTAGCATAAAACAGGATTTTTGTAATTTAAAAGAGACAAATCCCTGTAAAGAAGTTTTGAAAATTTAAACTAAAGTTTTAGAACTGCTCTAAATATCCTGCAAAGAAAATTATCAAAATCCAATTTAAGCATTATTTACATCACAATACTTAATATTTTCCAGTCAGAGTTTTCATTCACTATCTTACAGTTTATTCAAGAAAATATTTATTTATAAAACCAAAAGATATTTGCACAAAGATTTGGAATAAAACAGCAGTAAAATATTTGCATTTTACAACAGTGAAAGAAACGGAGCTACATTTTGTGAAGTATATCAAAGAATTTCATGAAAAACGATGTAAAAGTCAGGTATGGTTGTTCATAATCGTTTCATGCACACCTTCCTGGAAATCTTTAGGGAAAATGGGAAATTAGAGAAGCATGAACATCTTCAGCTCCCACGATCATGGTAGAAATGGAAAGCCCAGGAAGCAGGCTATGAAGAACTCATTCAGGTTGAAATTTCAACAGAGTGACAGTGAAAAAAAAACGAAAACAGAAAATGCTTTAAAATACTTTGACAACGCTTGTACATTTTGCTAAAACGGTTCACACAACAAAAATATTAATATGAGAATTTTAAATTTTATTTATGACCTTTAGGCATCTAATGCTCAGGCCGAATAGGGGAAGGTTAAAGATGCTGGAAGGTGTCGACGAGGGCCTAAGTTGAAGGTACCATCTCGGCATTTGCCTCGTGTGATTGAGGAGGAAAAGCTCTGGAAAAGCCTAAATTAGAATAGTCAGCATCTGGGATTAAACCCACGACTTCCCAAATACTAAGGCAACGCTCTATTATTGAGCAATGGCTGCTCTGTAACTAAATATGAGAGTTTGATCAAAACTATTCTTGGCGAATGATGATTTTGAAACATGGAGACCTGCTCAGAATAATAGATGCAATTACCTATTGTCCTTGCTGCTGTAATTCGATTTACCACATTGAGCCATGTAAACCTGTAATTCGTTCACCCATACCCCTACTAGTGTATTGGTGCAGTTTTGAGTTGAAAAAAATCATTGAAAAACTAAGTACTACATTTTAAAAGATGAAAGTATTTTAAGAAATCGATCTAAGTGTATTGTTCAGAATTATGGGCGCTAAAATCCCCGTGGAGAAATTCTTGCAATAGTAAAAATCCCTCATCGAAAGACAGAAAGTAATGCTTTGACAGGAAACTGACTGCTCTTGATTTAAATTATGACAATAGATTAAAGTTTATTAGCGTTTCTTTAAACCTATATTAACAGCAGTATGTGTTACAAATTTAATGAACTTGTCAATTACAAGCTACAAGACAAATACGGTATGAAAAATATAAGTACTATTTTAAGTCTTACCCTAATATGTAATACCTTACAAAAATACCTTTAATAGTACTATATGAAAGAGTGACATATTTAACGTTATTTACTTTGAATTCAATAGTAGTCCTACTTCCAATATAGCTGGGAATGTTGGAAATTTGAGAAATAAGATTTCAGGAAAGACAAAGTTCTTTACAGAGGAACACACTGTACAGTAGTGGTGCGTTTCAAAAAAATTAGTCGCCTGGCGGCGAACGTACTTAGGGGGAGTCCGGGGGGCCGGTCCCCCTTCCGGAATTAGGATTTAAAAAAATACTATAATTGTAGGCAAGTTTAGGTTTTAGGTATTTTACGCAAATTTCAGACCCAGATGACCTCGTTCCCTCCCCATTCTCAAGGCGCTGACCCCCGGCCCCCGAAACCAACTTCTAAAATCAGGCCTTTATGGCACCCTACAGCTTGTGAGTTGTAATATTATGTAGCCTGTTAAGAATAAGGAAATGATAATAAAAAGCAGCTAAGGGTGGGGAGAGAATTTGCAAAATTGACTTTGTATTTAATTGAGGGTTGATATATTACAAAAGTGGAATTCTGGGATACTACTTCCTTACGAAAATCTTTCAAATGCGAAAAAGCACAGAACGAATCACAGTGGTGGCTACTCCACTACTGATTTCTAAAATTGCAAAAATATTTGCTGGCCCAAGGAGCAAAGAAAATGTGTGACAATTGTTGCGTAAAAGGAGAGAAAGAAAAGTTTAAAAAAATCTAATTAATAATAAAACAAGCACACATTTTTCACCTCATGTATTTATATTTAATAGAAATTTTCAATTTCCCATTGTTGCGTATCCGGTTTTATTAAAGAAAGTACCCTTTCCTTCTTGGCAGTGTTATGGCCAGTAGAAAATTTCTAAGAAATTCACTCAGTGGGTCAAGTAACTGAAGTGGGAGATGGAAACAAGGAATACAACAACAAACAAACAACTAATAATATTATTGATGTTGAAAAACATACGTGACATGTAATAGACTGAGGAAGGAATTCAGTAACAGTAAATAAAATTAATTTAAAACAAATGTCGATGCATTTTTTTCCCCAACAAATAGATATAGAATAAGGAAAATGGGCTATGAAATAACTTGAACACATCTGTATATAAAAATCGGTACTGTGAACATATTATCGAAGACAACGAGAAGACAACGACGAATCAAATGATATGACATTTCCAAGTCATTTTGAGATCTTTCAGTAATTAGTAGATTTACAAGATCCCCGACGTGAGAAATGTTGTGGCGAATTTCCGTTGTTTAATGTGGGAGGTGTACTAGCTGATATGAAATCCTTCATTGTTTGAAGCAAATGCTTGCTTGATAGCAGAACATACAAAACAGATGTAAATTCATGGGTAAACTTGTTTTATACTACTTGCTTAAAGGAGGTTACGGTTTGAGTAATACATTATATAAGAAACATTGTATTTAACAATTTCTATTTGATATCACCACAAGATTGACGCTTACAATGCTAAATATATATATATAGAAAGTAGGTGACTAACCATGAAGTCATCAGGGAGAATTTGGATGTCAAATTTTGCAATCGATTTTAAACTAACTTCCTGATGAGCTAGATACTTGAAACTTTAAACATTGCTCAGAACTGGATGACAATGCAATATTCAACTATTAGATATACGACAGAGTAATTCAGTTAACTGTAATTAATTAATAAAATTATTGGAAATTATCCTTAAATGCACCCAACGCCGCATCTATTGCGTGAGGTTTGGGTTGCTTATCTCGCAGAGAGTTTAATATTTATCTATTATACATAAAAAATAATTAATAAAGTATATTTAAAAACCAGGCTTTTTAAGATGGACTAAAAAGTAAAAGATAATAAATTGAATTAATCTTATGAATCGGAAAATAAAGGCGTGGTAGCTCATCTGACCTTATCATAAAATCATAATATCTAAGAGCATCCATGCTTTTATTTTCCGAATCATAAGGTTAATTCAATTTATTATTTTTTACTTTTTAGTACATCTTAAAAAAGCGTGTATTTTTTAATTCTTTTATGATATCTGATTAGAACAGCCAAATTCTCTTTGAACAAATAATATACAAAGGGAAATTTTATAACATTTTCCAGTGTTCGAAAGATAACTGTTGAGCAATGCGGGGATAAGAGTCTTATTAATATTCTATCTTTAATAACCATCTATGTACACTTCGCATCAAAAAATTGCGACAGCGAACGCCTTGCAGCTACGCAACCCAAATGACAATTTCTTATCCCATAATCCTGTCTGCTAAATAGACCTATTCCTTCCTTCGTCACGCCCATACTAAAAATTGCAAACACTATGAGCACATTTTTTCCTCAAAACATATGTATTAGTATCGATAAAATGAAAGAATAAAAGCGAGACGAATTAATATACAATAGGTGGGATAAATTTAAACACACAGAATGAAAATTTGAAACTAATGGATGTCTGTTAGACAGAGGCAGAGAAATGAGAGAGAAGGAGAAGATGAAGAGGGAGTGAAGATAAAAATATGGAATTTAAACGTAGTAAAAAAGAACCTAACATTATAAAGTTTAGTTCCCACAAATCTAACAGCAAGATAGAAGTGACTTTTGGATTGTATACTTTTTTTCAGAGCAATTCGAATATATAGAGGGGTGCTTGAAAATTCATTGTCACTTTCAAAATGGCGACCAAAGATGATGGTCAGATTAAATAGTCATGATTTCCAGTGGAACTGCAGAGTTTTGAGACACATCTAGGATAATGTCAAAAGTGTAACACACATGCTTTCTTTGCGCGGGGTTCGGTTGCAAATTTGCTGGGGCTCATTGAACGCACTGGTTCGGAATACATTGTAATCAAGGGTTCCGCCAGGATTTTCAGATTGGAGTGGTTGTAAAGTCAAAATTGGGAGGGTGTAGGTAGTTGTGCACTGTGTCTATCAACTTTTGACCATAAAAATGTTAACGTTACGGTAGTTTCGAGGAATGGGGCGGACACCCCCCCAGAGGGGAAGGGGGTCTGTCGGATTCACTGAATGGAACAAACCGTTGCCGTAGGCCATACCTTTTATTCCAGACTACTTATGTAAATTGAACATACAAAGAAATTGAATGGATGATAATTTCTATCAGAAAGTGCCGATATTACATATGAAGGGTCCATGGGAAAAACGATGAGGGTAGAATTTTTCGTTTTTTAAAGATATTAATGCTATTGTTAGCTCAGCCTTGTGCGTTTGCTATGCCATGTGCTAACAGGAGAAAATGTTGACAGTCCTTCAATAAACACGCAGAAAGATACAGGTTACAGCGGTAAAGTGATGAGTGTCATGACTTTATTTCTCATTTTCTGCAAAACTACCAGTAGTGAACCATCATCTTTTTTCCACTGGACCCTTCATATTCAAACTGTATCTACAAATGATCAAAAGCAATATTCTCATGTTCCTATAGGCATAGCAGCCATTACATATTCCACATTTCAAACGTGAAAAAAGGAACACATTTAAAAGTATGTTGATAAATTATAGAATTAAAACTAATTTTGTGCCAAAAAAAATATAAAAATAATTCTTCTCTTGAAATAGCTAGAAAAGGGGACCATTTTCTGCCCATATCTTAAAATGTATCTGTTCCGAACATGCCACTCTAGATTCCACCTATTGCGAATATAACTTTTTTAAATTACGACACTAATGAAATAGTGTTTATAACAATTGGCACAGATGGAATGAATACGGCAGAGCTGAAACGAGTCACCGGCTGTCGGGGGACACTGGTCAAGTTTTGTACTGTGTCGTCGGGTATAAGATTCGAACACATTCGGACCCAATTATTCGGTTTAGATCTGATAATCCAAAGGATGAAGGAGAGATTTTAATTATTTCATTGCGTTTGAACAGTGTTTCTTTCAGGGTTGACCAAGATCGGAGATGTTACCCCTAGAACACGAAAAATACGACGCCGGAATTCCCAGTTAAATAGATTTTCCAAACCGGGTATCGGGTTCCCGGGTCACGTATGTTTGGGTTTGGCTCTATCACCTAATCATCGAAAATGGCCCGGATTTTGCTGTGGAACACGCACAAACAGAAAGAGTGTGTGTGTAAGAGAAATGCAGAAGATGAATAGAGCGAGGGAGAACAAGAAGAGGAGAAAGAAGCAACGAAGACACGGTAACAATACATCAAGAAAGAGAGGAAGAGAGAAAGGCCAACGAAAATCATTAAAACTACATTATCATTATGCTATAGAACAAGCATCGTTTTCTCGGATTTTCGCCACTGATGCTTCGTAAGTTGTTCAGCGGGAGATAAAGATCTCTTTGAATACTTCAGTTTATGCGACAAAAATACAGACTGGTAAGTAATCGAACCAAGGTTTTTCAATTGGAAGTTCAGCACAATAGCTATACTCCACAGGTCACTCTATCCAAAACGTGTTTAGCAAGCCGTATACTGTTTCTTTTTAAGAATAATCACATGAAAAGTGGATCCTTCAGATCAATGACGTGTTTTTAACTGTCCTGAACCGTGCCCTTTACACGTTTTTTTTTACCTTTTCAACCAGCATTTGTAAATCGTCTTCTTCTGTATAGTGTCTCATGTATTTGATTCCACAGTCTGAAAAATTCTCCGTTTTATATGAGAAGTTATGATAAGTAGTTTAAACCAAAATGCACGCCAAAATTTCTTTATTCGAAGATTTATAGACAAATTAGTGCCCACTAATATCCGAAATAACAAAAATCCAGGAAAAATGAAAGAAACAATAACATTTTATGCAGTTTCTGCGCCGGGGAAGATCGAAGTTACCCTTATAGGAATAAGTATTATTATTATTGCAGTGGAACGTCCGATAACTGACAGTTTTATATTCCCTGTAGAACAGAATTGAATATTATGGAGGTAAACTCTGTCAATAGTGTATTATATGAAAATGCACACTTACAGCTTGATAATGTTTTATTTTAAAGTAAACGCCTCTCTGTAGCGACCGTTTGTTAAGCTCTCTGCACAAAATAGTTTTTCAGTTGTAAGTAATTATCCTATCAAGAAGACAAATGAAGACTTTATTTCCAATCACCCCTCAATGAGTGTCTAAATGAATCTCTGAGCACCAAAGCATGGCACTAGTTCTGGCAAAGTGGGTGTATTTTGTTTTCACGAACCGCTTGACCTGGCTCAAGTCTAAGGAGAGTCCACATGGAAAAAAGCTTTAATATAAACTAAACAGCACTTTTGCGATACACACGCGCCGTGAAAAGCTCCACATATTATCGACCTACGGTACGAAGTGAGATGGAGTGGTCAGTCCCACGCTCGACCGCCTTTACCTTCCCAAGGTCCCCAGGAGTACCAAGGACACTCTGGTACTCAGTTTGATAGGAGACTGAGTGCACCGCAGAGCGCCAGGCAAGGTGAGGATGGGTACCTAACTTTTGACTGAAAATTATCACAAAAATTTACGGGATATTTTGAAACTGGTTAAATCAAAATATACTCAGATTTCGCGCTAACCTAGTAAACTTCTGCAATCTTTCATAATGCTTAAAATATTTATGTTCTGTTTTTTATTTTCTGTACTTTTTTTCATTTGAAATCATGACAGTTGATTTGCTGTGTTTGGTAATAAATATCTTAATTATATTAAAGAAATCTATTAAACTAATTACACTATATTTAGTAATTAATTATGAAAACAAGCGAAATATAATATCTTCTGTGAAATTTATAGGTTTTAGCCTACAAAACCCTAATTAAATTTACTTTTTCAACCAGTGTCGCTACCCTCTTGCACACAAGCCGTCTCGTGACCCCCAGGTTAAGAAACCCTGATCCAACGTATACATAAAAGTCGGGAGCTATACTATACATGGTTTTGCCGAATAAGCCTGTGTATAGCATTACACAAAATATTTACTTACTTCTTGGTGCGCGTAAACATGGGTTCAAGTCCGTGGAGAACTATTGAAGAGAGTGGTTTGGAACAGACTTTAGACAAAAATATATGTCCCGTCGTTAAGAGCTCAGCTGTTTCTTAGTGGTTCGTAGCAATTATTATTGATAATGTTTAAAAATAGTTTTTGTCTTTGAATACTGCCTTTATTCTTTCTTCATTATATAAACATTTGCAAATCAATTCAACCACCATTTGTCTCATTTTGAATGTAAACGCCATTTACAATTGGCAGAGAACGCAAATTTAACGTTCCGACGTAGCTAGAGAGATAAAAAAATGTTGCACAATGTGGGGTTCGATCCCATACTCATCAGCATCAAAAGTACAAGAAATAAGAGCCTAAAAGACTTCGGTCATGAGGGCTGCGCTGGACAGTATTCAATGTAGGCAAGTTCTATGCCGCTAACATTATTGCAAGTACATGTATTTTTTTCTTTTCTTATTCCACAGAATTTGAAAATGTGGAGATAATTTTGATGCTACGCGACTTCAGTCAGTAAGTCCGATCCGAAAATTTACAAAAAACTACACTTTCGAGTAATTTAGACATCGCGTAATATAGACGAATCAAATTCAATCCTCAGGCACTTACTGAAGTAGGAAACCTTTTGGTTGTAGGTTCGAATCGCCTGCAAGGAACTACTTTTGATTCTTACAATAAAAACTTACAAAAGTTCAAATTTGTGTTAGTTCAACTTGTCATATTGCACGATGTGTATTAGAACTTTTAATTGCTTTTTTAATTTCTTCATTTGCTAATGGCATTTTTGTGATGTTAGGCGGGTTTACGTTAAAACAAAAGAGTATAAATGATCGTATCTTAATGTGGCAATACTTATCCTAAACTGGATTTGTTCTTAAAACTGCCATATATTCATTTCATAATTCGACATGACAAAAAGGACATGCATACACATGTGTTACTTACCACAGAATACATAAAGACATAATATAACACATATACTCAATGTTACATTTTCCTCGCATTTGAAAGTCGTATTTCATGGATACTGTGTTTTGTTGGCAAGATGTAGTAGGGGTAACACTCTGGACATTTCAATACGAAAAGAAACCAACATAGGTACAAACACTGTTCAGGTTGAAGATTTTTTACAAATCGATCTTGAATAATCTAACCATCACTTCTCATACAAAGCGGAGAATATTTCCGATTGTAGAATGAAGTACCTGAGTCATTATAGAGAAGAAGACGATTTACAAATGTTGGTTGGAAAAGTCCAAATCAAGTCTCAGAGAGTTACCAGGACAGTTAAGAACACGTCATTGATCTGAAGTTTCCACTTTTCATGTTATTATTCTTAGAAACAAACACTATAGCGTTTGTTAAGCACGTTTTGGATAGAGGCACCTGTGGAGTATCGCTATAGTGCTGAACTTCTAGTTTGAAATCCTGGGTTCGATTCCCCACCAGCCAGTATCTTTTTCGTATAAAATAATGGCTGGAAACAGATCTTCATCTTATGTTGGAAAGCTTACAATGCATTACTGACGAGAATCCGAGTTCTTTGGCATAATGATAATGCAGTTTTCATGTTTCTCATTGATTGTTCTTTCTTCCTCTCTTTCTTGATGTATTGTTATCGTATCTTCGCTTCGTCTTTCTCTTCTTCTTTTCTCTATCTTCTTAACTTAATTTTTATCTTACTTTACACACACATTCTCTTTAGGTGCGTGTTCCAAAGCAATTTTCGGGCCACTTTTCATGATCTGGTGATAGGAACTGACAAAAACATATGTGACCTGAGAACCCGATTGACATGGTCTAAAAAGCTTATTTAACTGGGAATTTCAGGGTCGTATTTTTCGAGTTTTTGGGGTAACACCTCCGGTCCTGGTCTCCCCTGAAAGAAACACTATTCAAACACAATGAAATAATTAAAATATCTCCTTCATCCTTCGGTTTATCAGATCTAAATCGAATCACCGCGTCCGAATGCGTTTGAATTTTATACCCGGTGGCACAGTACAAAACTTGACCAGCATCCCCCGACAGACTGTGCCCCGTTTCAGCTCTGTCGTATTCATTCCATCTGTGCCAATTGTTGTAAACACTAGTTCATTATTGCTGTAATTATTAGAATGTTATATTCGCAAAAGTGTAATATATAGTGGCATGTCCAGAACCGATAAATTTTAAGACATGATTAGAAAATGGTCCCCGTTTTTTGGCTATTTCAAGAGAAGAATTTTTTTTATATTAGTTTGACACCAAATTCTTTTCCATCCTCTAATTTATCAACATATTATTACTTGTGTTTCTTCTTCTTTACAAGTTTGCAATGTGGAACATGTAAGGTTTACTATGCCTATAAAGAACATTCTAATTTTGGTTTTGAACATTTGTAACTTTTCATTTTCACACGTTTTGGATTTATAATCTTGTCTCTTTCTGATAGAATTTAAGCAGAAAAATTATTATTCATTCATTTTCTTTTTATGTTCAATTTGCAATAGCCATCTGAAATAGAAGGTAGGGCCTACGGTATCTACTGGGTTTGTTACAATCAGTGATTCCGACAGACCCCGGCCCCTGTAGGGGGTGTCAGCCCCAAATCCTCGAGACTACCCCCCAACTTTAACTTTATTGCTTACAAAAGTTGATAGAAACAGTGCAAAACTCTACTCCAGCCTCCCAATTTTGACTTTACACCCCCCAGTCTGAAAATCCTGGCAGAATGCCTGATTACAAAGTATTCCTAACCAGTATGCTTAATAAGCTCCACCGAATTTGCAACCGAACCCCGCGCAAAAAAAAAAAAAAAACATGTGTGTTACACTTTTGACATTATTCTAGATGTGTCTCAAAACTCTGGAGTTTCACTGGAAATCATTAGTATTTAATCTGACCACCAAATTTGGTCTCCATTTTGAAAGTGATGACATAATGAATTTTTGAAGTATCCTTTATATATTCGAATAGCCCTGAACAAATATAAAATCCAAAAGTCACTTCTATCTTGCTGTTAGATATGTGGGAACTGAACTTTATAGTGTGGGAACTGAACTTAATGTTTTTTATTACCTTTAAATTTCATATTTTTATCTTTACTTCCTCTCTCTCTCTCTCTCCTTTTTTCTCTCTCTACTCTGTCTAACAGACATCAATCGGTTTCAATGTTTCATTGTATGTGTTTAAATATCTCCCTCCATCAACTTATATATATTGATTCGTCTCGCTTTTATTCTTTCATTTTATCAATACTAATACATGTCTATATTTGAAAAAAAAAAAAAATACGATGTGTTCATGATATTTGCTAATTTTAGTATGGGCGTGACGAAGGAAGGAGAAAGAGGGGGTCTGTTTACCAGACATTATTATGAATAAGAAGGTACCATTTGGGTTGCTTAGCTGCACGGCGCTCGCTGTCGCATTTTTTTATGCGAAGTGTAAAACACTAGATATAGCTGTCTTCTGACAACAGTCAATAAGGACCCTGCCATCTCAAACAGGATAGCATGACACTTCAACGACTTGAAATATGATTTTATTCGAAATAGATATTGATGAATAAACTCTGATTCAGTTAAGTTCTTATTTGTTTTTAAAAGTAATCATGACCTTGTTCTCTGTTCGTTACTACATGTATTTTGACAATTTAATATCTAATGGCTACTATTCTAACGGCACAACTTATTTTAATCTTTTATTTCATTACACTATTGCAGGCCTATATAATGTTATCTTTTATTTTTAACTTGCACACATAGTACGCTACCCCACAGGCCAGACCCGGATTTAGGGTTCAAGGCACCCCAGGTACACTAAACTTTGGGGTTCCATTATAAGTGAAATACTACGGACCTTTTCAACGACACCTCAAACACCTTTATAGTTCTAGTATTTTTTTACCCTGTAATCTTAATTACACGGGTTTGAACTCACCTCGCCGATACGTTCAACCACCTTCCTCGCGTTAGTAGTTCCTGAGTTGAAAGTTTCCCCTCGTATCTCTGAACAGGTCATGTGATCTCTACAAGTTTAAACTCGTATCACCGAGAATTTTCCAACGACACCCCCAGATAGACACTTTCTTAACCTTAGTAGTAACTGAGTTGAAAGTTGTCCACTCCACTGTATTTCCGGACCCACCCCCTGAGATCTGGATGAATAAAACGGGTTTCAACTTGCGTCACTAAGACCTTTTCAAGACACCCCAACCATATTCAACCTTATTCTTCGTGAGTTGTCAACAGCCATACGGACGGACAGAGCGTTTTTATAAAGCTTCACAGAACTTTCTGCTGAAGCCTAAGAAGGTGCCACACAGTGATAACACGTCTAAGAAAACCGAGTTAGAACAGAAAATGTTCATATTGGTTTAGACTCGGAATAAAGAATCAAGATACAGTTCCGTTTCCAGGCTTCATATAATTTTTAGTGCCTTCGATCAGTCCAGTATACCTTTTACATAGAGGTCTGACCGAGCTTAATAACTTTTTACGATATGTAGAATGTCGTTAAACTCTGTTTTCACGCGGCACTTTTTTAACCTACGCTGATCTGTTTAGCATGATTTTGACACGGGCACTGTTGTGACAGTAGCGCTTTTGTGGCACACTTTGTTATTTATGACTGACGCCATTTTTTCGCCCGCTCTGTTCTGTTCGGCGCTGTTTTCTCGCAAAAGCTGCCTGGGCCCTGATCAAGTAAGCCCATTTATAAATTCATACCTGCACAGAGCCTATTATATATTTATGCATTTATTCTATTAGTTGTATCTAATCTATGCCTTTTTAAAATTGTTTGCATACGACAATATTGGTTGTTAATTGCGTTAATCTAAGTTTATTATTATATTTTATTGACATAGTTCTGTATTTTTGCTGTATAGCTGTTCTCAGCATGTTAAGAGACTAATATTATAACTGTTGAATAAAATGATTAAATATAAAAAATAATTACTGGGCTTCAATTGTCGTATATTCTTGAAAAAAGAATGTCGTTGAAATTTAAGCAGGTATTTGTTCCTATAAACTTTAACAATGTTATAAACTTATAGTTGATCTTTATGTTTATTAATAACAATCCATTGTATTGTTGAAATTAAACATTTCTATGATTACCTCTACATATTTATATAGATGTTCTTCTTCTGTTACCCGATCTGCTATTCTGTGCTGCGGATCTTAAGGATAAGTATTCTAATTTTAATTCCGTAGCTCAGTGGTAGAGAACTGGCGTAGCATTCGGCAGGTCGTAGGTTCGATTCCAACGACCAACCATTATGACTCAGGTTTCTCTGTCACACCAGGCAAATGCCGGGATGGCACCTTCAACATTAACCCTTTTCGACACTTTTTCCTTTCTCTATCCAGGACAGAACCAAAGGTGACTCAAATAAAATTCAATTTCTTTGGTGATTATAATCTAAACTCCTTAAAATATGACAATTGTATTTAGAACTGTTTTTATAGAAAAATAATAATATTTAGATCTAGCTATGAATCTAGAACAAAAATAATTCAATCCATAGCTTGTGACAACTGGTTCGTACAGTTGCATCAAGAAGAAAATTTTACTTCATAAATTATGAAGGAATTTATATCACTATAACGAGTTTGATATTCACGAGCCGAGCAAATATTGATATTAACTATAAATCAAAAACGATTTAGGAAGCCAAAAGTAGACAGGCTAATTGATGGGACACTTGGCAATTTTCTTTTCAGTCTCGCAAATATTACTTCTGAAATGCTTTACTAATTAACGCTACAGGATGCGGAAGGTTTTTCAAATGGCTAGTACCTGGCAATGAGACAGGTGAGGGTTTCCGCCGTTCCCTAGTCGACAGCGACAAATTGAGTTTCAGTAACCTGTTCCGTCTATGCGAGTGCGTATAGGAGTAGTCAATAGCTAAGGCGCCTGGGACGTTTGAAAAATTACGTCGACTTCATCGCACTACACTGTAAAAAAAAGAACACTTTTGTAAGACCTTCTTGAACACCTTTGAGCACTTTCTGGAAACGACTTTCGAACACTTTTATAGTGTCCAAAAGGGAAATAAAGTACTATGAAAGCGTCTCAAAGGTGTTCAAAAGTGCTTTAAAATTGAACTGAAGTGTTTCTTTAATAGTGCTACAAAAGTGTTCAAAAGTGCAAAGAAAGAGCCCTCAATTTTAATGTGTTCCAAACGTGTGTTTTTTAAACTAGTTTCTACTACTTTCAGAACACTTTGTTCACTTCCAAGCACTTTTGGAGCATTTTATGAGCGCTTTCTTACACAATATTACGTGTCATTAAGATATTACGTCAGCATGTTTTTGGTCAATTTAGATCCTTTTCCTCTTAGTAAACAACATTAAATAGATGCCCTATCCTAATACATAGACTCCCAGCAAAAATATAAAAACTTTGAGTCCCTTTACTCCCGGATGCTGATATAATATTTGAACGAAACCTGACATAAAATATGTACATTATTCAGTTACATATTTAATTGTGACGCAGAGTATCAAAATCCATTATTTATTTTCTAGTATAATTATCGAATTTTGAGACTATACAGTACAGTTAAGTATGTATTTGAAGCACATATATAGTTTCATGTCAAGAGTTGTTCAAATATTACTTCAGCGTTCGGGACGAGGGGATTCAAGCTTTGCTTATTTTTGCTGGACGTCTATATATTAGGGGTAGTACATCTAATTAATGTTGCTTACTGAGGAGGTAGGAAGTCTAAATTGACCAGATGTGCTGACGTAATATCTGAATGACACCTAATATATTTAGCGTAGGCGCGTAGTATCAAAATTCGTTGTATCTACCTTTTTCCTAAACAATTTTTTCATCTACAAATAAAACTCTTCTTTTTTATCTATGGCTAAGAGATCTCGACATTGATCCGTGTTAAAACGACTCCGAAACTTCTATTTTCTTGTAAAATCTTCCTAAAGTGGATATAACTGGTTTGCATATTACACGCCTGAACTATAACTTCAACTGGAAATCTTACGCAGATAGTAAGTATATAGTTCCGGTATGACTGATAAAAAAAATATATTAAAAAAAAAACGACGAAACTCAGGAAGGGCGTAAGCCATAGTGCTGTTACCGCCCATACAATTCATTTTGTTTAACCTTACGACACTCACCATATGCTGGGTACAAGAACAACACGCTGCGGTGTACTCTTTGACCTGCAATTTGCGAGTCTGGGCTCTGATCTGAGTTGAACATTTCGACTGAATTCTTGCATGATTTTCCTGTCCCAGACGAATGTCAGGATGGTATCTTTAGGTGTGTGCGAACTAATTCCCTTTCACGGTCGTATGTTTCCTTCGACGATAGTCATAGCAGTTATCCTATAAATAAAACATGAAAATAGTTGCAAAAAATAATTATTATCTACATCAAAAATACATTTTAATTTTCCTACACTCCAAATTAACATTTTTTTCTTAATGTTATAAAAGTTTGGAAAAAATAGTGAAGTATATTAAAACAATAATAATAATAATAATAATAATAATAATAATAATAATAATAATAA